>JAECWQ010000143.1:0-28571 GCA_018150835.1 Drosophila repletoides | reverse complement strand
AAATTGTCCTGCCACTACGTCTCTAACATGGCTAAAATTGGAGAAAAAGGATTTATTTAAAACTTTCTGCTCAGAGCCGAAAAAGTGACATACCAAATAGTCTCTATTAGAGGCGAAAACTGGAAATAAAGAAAAATTTAAAAAAACTTAATAAAATTTGGGGAAATTATTTATACAACTTCTAAAGCTTTCAAACTAAAACCTTTCGCTCTGAGGAAAGAGTATTGAAAAGCGAGATGAAACCAATACGTCTCTAAAACGGAAAAAATTGATGAAAAACGAATTTCATTTAATCACTATTGAATACAATTCCAACATAAGATTCTGCTCAGCGTAAAAAATTTGTCCTGCCAAAAGTAGAGGTGAAAAATAATTAAACGATTCCATTCACTTCTCTGTGTAGGCGAAATTGAAAGGAAAATAATTGAAAAAATACATTTCTCAGAGTATCAGCTAGTTGAGCATACCCTATAACTACTGCTGCGACTGGCATCCTTTGATATCCCGCCTGCTGATGCTCGACAAGAGTATCATTAACAAAAGGAACTGCGTGCTGCAGCTGACCGACTGTCGAATGCCCCCCTTATCCGCCTCTCCCTCTGGCCAAGCCATAATCTGGGTCCAACTCTTTTTGGCTTGAAAAGCTCTTGTAACTTGTTAAAGTTCTCATTTTGCATGACTAATTCTTTATACGGAAAGAGTGAAAATAGGTAAATTATTAAATTATTAAACTTGTGTGATTGAAAATAATTTGATGAAGAATAACTAGAACATTTAATATTTAATCAAATTTTGATCCGTTTACAAAAGTTAAAAGCCTTGCTACAAAAATGATAAAGTGGCTCTAGATGATGAAGAACTCGAACATTTACCGAGTTAACAAATGGAAAATTATTAATGAAACAAATTTATAAAATAGTTAATAATTAATCAAATTTTTAATCCTTAAAAGCCTTGCTACAAAAACGATAACTTGGCTAAGAGCTACGTAAGAACGTGGAAAATTGAGGCGGTTACAACAGGATCGAGAAGTACAACTCGAACATTTACCGAGTTAACAAATGGAAAATTATTAATGAAACAAATTTATAAAATAGTTAATAATTAATCAAATTTTTAATCCTTCAAAGCCTTGCTACAAAAACGATAACTTGGCTAAGAGCTACGTAAGAACGTGGAAAATTGAGACGGTTCCAAGAGGAATGAGAACTGTCGACACGTAGAAGGGTGAAAGAAACTTTAATGTGGGTTATATATTCTGAAGAAAGTTAAATCTATCTGGGAAAAAATTGCAAACGGCATATGCATTTTGTGGTCAACGCTATGAAAAAACTATTTTAATGTTAGTTTAAAATACTAGAATTGGCAAATAAAATATAAGAAAAAAATTCAAAATAAAAATCGAAGAAAAACTATAAGATTCAACATTTAATCAAATTTTGATCCGTTAACAAAAGTTAAAAGCCTTGCTATAAAAATGATAAAGTGGCTCTAGATGATGAAGAACTCGAACATTTACCGAGTTAACAAATGGAAAATTATTAATGAAACAAATTTATAAAATAGTTAATATTTAATTAAAATTTTTAATCGTTAAAAGCCTTGCTACAAAAACGATAACTTGGCTAAGAGGTACATAAGAAGGTGGAAAATTGAGGCGGTTACAACAGGAACGAGAAGTACAACTCGAACATTTACCGAGTTAACAAATGGAAAATTATTAATGAAACAAATTTATAAAATAGTTAATATTCAATCAAATTTTTAATCGTTAAAAGCCTTGCTACAAAAACGATAACCTGGCTAAGAGCTACGTAAGAAGGTTGAAAATTGAGGCGTTTACAAGAGGAACGAGAAGTACAACTCGAACAATTACCGAGTTAACAAATGGAAAATTATTAATGAAACAAATTTATAAAATAGTTAATATTTAATCAAAATTTTTAATCGTTAAAAGCCTTGCTACAAAAACGATAACTTGGCTAAGAGCTACGAAAGAACCTGGAAAATTGAGACGGTTCCAAGAGGAACGAGAAGTACAACTCGAACATTTACCGAGTTAACAAATGGAAAATTATTAATGAAACAAATTTATAAAATAGTTAATAATTAGTCAAATTTTTAATCGTTAAAAGCCTTGCTACAAAAACGATAACTTGGCTAAGAGGTACGTAAGAAGGTGGAAAATTGAGGCGGTTACAACAGGAACGAGAAGTACAACTCGAACATTTACCGAGTTAACAAATGGAAAATTATTAATGAAACAAATTTATAAAATAGTTAATATTCAATCAAATTTTTAATCGTTAAAAGCCTTGCTACAAAAACGATAACTTGGCTAAGAGCTACGTAAGAACGAGAAAAATTGAGACGTTTCCAAGAGGAACTCGAACTGTCGACACGTAGAAGGGTGAAAGAAACTTTAATGTGGGTTATATATTCTGAAGAAAGTTAAATCTATCTGGGAAAAAATTGCAAACTTCATATGCAGTTTGTGGTTAACGCAATGGAAAAAATATTTTAATTTTAGTTTAAAAAACTAGAATTGGCAAGTAAAATATAATAAAATATTCAAAATAAAAATCGAAGAAAAACTATAAGATTCAACATTTAATCAAATTTTGATCCGTTAACAAAAGTTAAAAGCCTTGCTATAAAAATGATAAAGTGGCTCTAGATGATGAAGAACTCGAACATTTACCGAGTTAACAAATGGAAAATTATTAATGAAACAAATTTATAAAATAGTTAATATTTAATCAAATTTTTAATCCGTAAAAGCCTTGCTACAAAAACGATAACTTGGCTAAGAGCTACGTAAGAACGTGGAAAATTGAGGCGGTTACAACAGGATCGAGAAGTACAACTCGAATATTTACCGAGTTAACAAATGGAAAATTATTAATGAAACAAATTTATAAAATAGTTAATATTTAATCAAATTTTCAATCGTTAAAAGCCTTGCTACAAAAACGATAACTTGGCTAAGAGCTACGTAAGAACCTGGAAAATTGAGACGGTTCCAAGAGGAACGAGAACTATCGACACGTTGAATGGTGAAAGAAACAATAATGTGGGTTATATATTCTGAAGAAAGTTAAATCTATCTGGGAAAAAATTGCAAACGGCATATGCACTTTGTGGTCAGCCCAATGGACAAACTATTTTAATGATAGTTTAAAAAACTAGAGTTGGCAAGTAAAATATAAGAAAATATTCAAAATAAAAATCGAAGAAGAACTATAAGATGCAACATTTAATCAAATTTTGATCCGTTAACAAAAGTTAAAAGCCTTGCTATAAAAATGATAAAGTGGCTCTAGATGATGAAGAACTCGAACATTTACCGAGTTAACAAATGGAAAATTATTAATGAAACAAATTTATAAAATAGTTAATAATTAATCAAATTTTTAATCCTTAAAACCCTTGCCACAAAAACGATAACTTGGCTAAGAGCTACGAAAGAACGTGGAAAATTGAGGCGGTTCCAAGAGGAACGAGAAGTACAACGCGAACATTTACCGAGTTAACAAATGGAAAATTATTAATGAAACAAATTTATAAAATAGTTAATATTTAATCAAATTTTCAATCGTTAAAAGCCTTGCTTCAAAAACGATAACTTGGTTAAGAGCTACGTAAGAACGTTGTAAATTGAGGCAGTTACAACAGGAACGAGAAGTACAACTCGAACATTTACCGAGTTAACAAATGGAATATTATTAATGAAACAAATTTATAAAATAGTTAATATTTAATCAAATTTTTAATCCTTAAAAGCCTTGCTACAAAAACGATAACTTGGCTAAGAGCTACGAAAGAACCTGGAAAATTGAGACGGTTCCAAGAGGAACGAGAAGTACAACTCGAACATTTACCGAGTTAACAAATGGAAAATTATTAATGAAACAAATTTATAAAATAGTTAATATTTAATCAAAATTTTTAATCGTTAAAAGCCTTGCTACAAAAACGATAACTTGGCTAAGAGCTACGTAAGAACGTGGAAAATTGCAACGGTTCCAGGAGGATCGAGAACTATCGACACGTAGAAGGGCGAAAGAAACATTAATGTGGGTTATATATTCTGAAGAAAGTTAAATCTATCTGGGAAAAAATTGCAAACGGCATATGCAGTTTGTGGTTAACGCAATGGAAAAAATATTTTAATGTTAGTTTAAAATACTAGAATTGGCTAGTAAAATATAATAAAATATTCAAAATAAAAATCGAAGAAAAACTATAAGATTCAACATTTAATCAAATTTTGATCCGTTAACAAAAGTTAAAAGCCTTGCTATAAAAATGATAAAGTGGCTCTAGATGATGAAGAACTCGAACATTTACCGAGTTAACAAATGGAAAATTATTAATGAAACAAATTTATAAAATAGTTAATATTTAATCAAATTTTTAATCCTTAAAAGCCTTGCTACAAAAACGATAACTTGGGTAAAAGCTACGTAAGAACCTAGAAAATTGAGGCGGTTACAAGAGGAACGAGAAGTATAACTCGAACATTTACCGAGTTAACAAATGGAAAATTATTAATGAAACAAATTTATAAAATAGATAATATTTAATCAAATTTTTAATCCTTAAAAGCCTTGCTACAAAAACGATAACTTGGCTAAGAGCTACGTAAAAACGTTGAAAATTGAGGCGGTTACAACAGGATCGAGAAGTACAACTCGAACATTTACCGAGTTAACAAATGGAAAATTATTAATGAAACAAATTTATAAAATAGTTAATATTTAATCAAATTTTCAATCGTTAAAAGCCTTGCTTCAAAAACGATAACTTGGTTAAGAGCTCCGTAAGAACGTTGTTAATTGAGGCGGTTACAACAGGAACGAGAAGTACAACTCGAACATTTACCGAGTTAACAAATGGAATATTATTAATGAAACAAATTTATAAAATAGTTAATATTTAATCAAATTTTTAATCGTTAAAAGCCTTGCTACAAAAACGATAACTTGGCTAAGAGCTACGTAAGAACCTGGAAAATTGACACGGTTCCAAGAGGAACGAGAACTATCGACATGTTGAATGGTGAAAGAAACTATAATGTGGGTTATATATTCTGAAGAAAGTTAAATCTATCTGGGAAAAAATTGCAAACGGCATATGCACTTTGTGGTCAGCCCAATGGACAAACTATTTTAATGATAGTTTAAAAAACTAGAATTGGCAAGTAAAATATAAGAAAATATTCAAAATAAAAATCGAAGAAGAACTATAAGATTCAACATTTATTCAAATTTTAATCCGTTAACAAAAGTTAAAAGCCTTGCTACAAAAATGATAAAAAGGCTCTAGATGATGAAGAACTCGAACATTTACCGAGTTAACAAATGGAAAATTATTAATGAAACAAATTTATAAAATAGTTAATAATTAATCAAATTTTTAATCGTTAAAAGCCTTGCTACAAAAACGATAACTTGGCTAAGAGCTACGTAAGAACGTGGAAAATTGAGTCGGTTCTAAGAGGAACGAGAACTATCGACACGTAGAATGGTGAAAGAAGCTTTAATGTGGGTTATATATTCTGAAGAAAGTTAAATTTATCTGGGAAAAAATAGCAAACGGCATATTCATTTTGTGGTCAAAGCAATGGAAAAACTATTTTAATCTTAGTGTAAAAAACTAGAATTGGCAAGTAAAATATAAGAAAATATTCAAAATAAAAATCGAAGAAAAACTATAAGATTCAACATTTAATCAAATTTTAATCCGTTAACAAAAGTTAAAAGCCTTGCTATAAAAATGATAGTGGCTCTAGATGATGAAGAACTCGAACATTTACCGAGTCAACAAATGGAAAATTATTAATGAAACAAATTTATAAAATAGTTAATAATTAATCAAATTTTTAATCCTTAAAAGCCTTGCTACAAAAACGATAACTTGGCTAAGAGCTACGAAAGAACGTGGAAAATTGAGGCGGTTCCAAGAGGAACGAGAAGTACAACTCGAACATTTACCGAGTTAACAAATGGAAAATTATTAATGAAACAAATTTATAAAATAGTTAATAATTAATCAAATTTTTAATCGTTAAAAGCCTTGCTACAAAAACGATAACTTGGCTAAGAGATACGTAAGAACGTGAAAAATTGAGACGGTTCCAAGAGGAACGCGAACTGTCGACACGTAGAAGGGTGAAAGAAACTTTAATGTGGGTTATATATTCTGAAGAAAGTTAAATCTATCTGGGAAAAAATTGCAAACGGCATATGCAATTTGTGGTCAACGCAATGGAAAAATTATTTTAATGTTAGTGTAAAAAACTAGAATTGGCAAGTAAAATATAAGAAAAAGATTCAAAATAAAAATCGAAGGAAAACTATAAGATTCAACATTTAATCAAATTTTGATCCGCTAACAAAAGTTAAAAGCCTTGCTACAAAAATGATAAAAAGGCTCTAGATGATGAAGAACTCGAACATTTACCGAGTTAACAAATGGAAAATTATTAATGAAACAAATTTATAAAATAGATAATATTTAATCAAATTTTTAATCCTTAAAAGCCTTGCTACAAAAACGATAACTTGGCTAAGAGCTACGTAAGAACGTTGAAAATTGAGGCGGTTACAAGAGGAACGAGAAGTACAACTCGAACATTTACCGAGTTAACAAATGGAACATTATTAATGAAACAAAATTATAAAATAGATAATATTTAATCAAATTTTTAATCGTTAAAAGCCTTGCTGCAAAAACGATAACTTGGCTAAGAGCTACGTAAGAAGGTTGAAAATTGAGGCGGTTACAAGAGGAACGAGAAGTACAACTCGAACATTTACAGATTTAACAAATGGAAAATTATTAATGAAACAAATTTATAAAATAGTTAATATTTAATCAAATTTTTAATCGTTAAAAGCCTTGCTACAAAAACGATAACTTGGCTAAGAGCTACGTAAGAACGTTGAAAATTGAGGCGGTTACAAGAGGAACGAGAAGTAAAACTCGAACATTTACCGAGAAATCAAATGGAAAATTATTAATGAAACAAATTTATAAAATAGTTAATATTTAATCAAATTTTTAATCATTAAAAGCCTTGCTACAAAAACGATAACTTGGCTAAGAGCTACGTAAGAACGTTGAAAATTGAGGCGGTTACAAGAGGAACGAGAAGTAAAACTCGAACATTTACCGAGAAATCAAATGGAAAATTATTAATGAAACAAATTTATAAAATAGTTAATATTTAATCAAATTTTTAATCCTTAAAAGCCTTGCTACAAAAACGATAATTTGGGTAAGAGTTACGTAAGAACCTGGAAAATTGAGGCGGTTACAAGAGGAACGAGAAGTACAACTCGAACATTTACCGAGTTAACAAATGGAAAATTATTAATGAAACAAATTTATAAAATAGTTAATATTTAATCAAAATTTTTAATCGTTAAAAGCCTTGCTACAAAAACGATAACTTGGCTAAGAGCTACGTAAGAACGTTGAAAATTGAGGCGGTTACAAGAGGAACGAGAAGTACAACTCGAACATTTACCGAGTTAACAAATGGAAAATTATTAATGAAACAAATTTATAAAATAGATAATATTTAATCAAATTTTTAATCCTTAAAAGCCTTGCTACAAAAACGATAACTTGGCTAAGAGCTACGTAAAAACGTTGAAAATTGAGGCGGTTACAACAGGATCGAGAAGTACAACTCGAACATTTACCGAGTTAACAAATGGAAAATTATTAATGAAACAAATTTATAAAAAAATTAATATTTAATCAAATTTTCAATCGTTAAAAGCCTTGCTTCAAAAACGATAACTTGGTTAAGAGCTACGTAAGAACGTTGTTAATTGAGGCGGTTACAACAGGAACGAGAAGTACAACTCGAACATTTACCGAGTTAACAAATGGAAAATTATTAATGAAACAAATTTATAAAATAGTTAATATTTAATCAAATTTTTAATCCTTAAAAGCCTTGCTACAAAAACGACAACTTGGCTAAGAGCTACGTAAGAACGTGGAAAATTGAGTCGGTTCTAAGAGGAACGAGAACTATCGACACGTAGAATGGTGAAAGAAGCTTTAATGTGGGTTATATATTCTGAAGAAAGTTAAATTTATCTGGGAAAAAATAGCAAACGGCATATTCATTTTGTGGTCAAAGCAATGGAAAAACTATTTTAATGATAGTTTAAAAAACTAGAATTGGCAAGTAAAATATAAGGAAATATTCAAAATAAAAATCGAAGAAGAACTATAAGATTCAACATTTATTCAAATTTTAATCCGTTAACAAAAGTTAAAAGCCTTGCTATAAAAATGATAAAGTGGCTCTAGATGATGAAGAACTCGAACATTTACCGAGTTAACAAATGGAAAATTATTAATGAAACAAATTTATAAAATAGTTAATATTTAATCAAATTTTTAATCCTTAAAAGCCTTGCTACAAAAACGACAACTTGGCTAAGAGCTACGTAAGAACGTGGAAAATTGAGTCGGTTCTAAGAGGAACGAGAACTATCGACACGTAGAATGGTGAAAGAAGCTTTAATGTGGGTTATATATTCTGAAGAAAGTTAAATTTATCTGGGAAAAAATAGCAAACGGCATATTCATTTTGTGGTCAAAGCAATGGAAAAACTATTTTAATGATAGTTTAAAAAACTAGAATTGGCAAGTAAAATATAAGGAAATATTCAAAATAAAAATCGAAGAAGAACTATAAGATTCAACATTTATTCAAATTTTAATCCGTTAACAAAAGTTAAAAGCCTTGCTATAAAAATGATAGTGGCTCTAGATGATGAAGAACTCGAACATTTACCGATTTAACAAATGGAAAATTATTAATGAAACAAATTTATAAAATAGTTAATATTTAATCAAAATTTGTAATCGTTAAAAGCCTTGCTACAAAAACGATAACTTGGCTAAGAGCTACGTAAGAACGTGAAAAATTGAGACGTTTCCAAGAGGAACGCGAACTGTCGACACGTAGAAGGGTGAAAGAAACTTTAATGTGGGTTATATATTCTGAAGAAAGTTAAATCTATCTGGGAAAAAATTGCAAACGGCATATGCAGTTTGTGGTTAACGCAATGGAAAAAAAATTTTAATTTTAGTTTAAAATACCAGAATTGGCAAGTAAAATATAATAAAATATTCAAAATAAAAATCGAAGAAAAACTATAAGATTCAACATTTAATCAAATTTTGATCCGTTAACAAAAGTTAAAAGCCTTGATATAAAAATGATAAAGTGGCTCTAGATGATGAAGAACTCGAACATTTACCGAGTTAACAAATGGAAAATTATTAATGAAACAAATTTATAAAAAAAAATTAATATTTAATCAAATTTTCAATCGTTAAAAGCCTTGCTACAAAAACGATAATTTGGGTAAGAGCTACGTAAGAACCTGGAAAATTGAGGCGGTTACAAGAGGAACGAGAAGTACAACTCGAACATTTACCGAGTTAACAAATGGAAAATTATTAATGAAACAAATTTATAAAATAGTTAATATTTAATCAAATTTTAAATCGTTAAAAGCCTTGCTACAAAAACGATAACTTGGCTAAGAGCTACGTAAAAACGTTGAAAATTGAGGCGGTTACCACAGGATCGAGAAGTACAACTCGAACATTTACCGAGTTAACAAATGGAAAATTATTAATGAAACAAATTTATAAAATAGTTAATATTTAATCAAATTTTCAATCGTTAAAAGCCTTGCTTCAAAAACGATAACTTGGTTAAGAGCTACGTAAGAACGTTGTTAATTGAGGCGGTTACAACAGGAACGAGAAGTACAACTCGAACATTTACCGTGTTAACAAATGGAATATTATTAATGAAACAAATTTATAAAATAGTTAATATTTAATCAAATTTTTAATCGTTAAAAGCCTTGCTACAAAAACGATAACTTGGCTAAGAGCTACGTAAGAACCTGGAAAATTGAGACGGTTCCAAGAGGAACGAGAACTATCGACACGTTGAATGGTGAAAGAAACTATAATGTGGGTTATATATTCTGAAGAAAGTTAAATCTATCTGGGAAAAAATTGCAAACGGCATATGCACTTTGTGGTCAGCCCAATGGACAAACTATTTTAATGATAGTTTAAAAAACTAGAATTGGCAAGTAAAATATAAGGAAATATTCAAAATAAAAATCGAAGAAGAACTATAAGATTCAACATTTATTCAAATTTTAATCCGTTAACAAAAGTTAAAAGCCTTGCTATAAAAATGATAGTGGCTCTAGATGATGAAGAACTCGAACATTTACCGAGTCAACAAATGGAAAATTATTAATGAAACAAATTTATAAAATAGTTAATAATTAATCAAATTTTTAATCCTTAAAAGCCTTGCTGCAAAAACGATAACTTGGCTAAGAGCTACGAAAGAACGTGGAAAATTGAGGCGGTTCCAAGAGGAACGAGAAGTACAACTCGAACATTTACCGAGTTAACAAATGGAAAATTATTAATGAAACAAATTTATAAAATAGTTAATAATTAATCAAATTTTTAATCGTTAAAAGCCTTGCTACAAAAACGATAACTTGGCTAAGAGCTACGTAAGAACGTGAAAAATTAAGACGGTTCCAAGAGGAACGCGAACTGTCGACACGTAGAAGGGTGAAAGAAACTTTAATGTGGGTTATATATTCTGAAGAAAGTTAAATCTATCTGGGAAAAAATTGCAAACGGCATATGCAATTTGTGGTCAACGCAATGGAAAAATTATTTTAATGTTAGTGTAAAAAACTAGAATTGGCAAGTAAAATATAAGAAAAAGATTCAAAATAAAAATCGAAGGAAAACTATAAGATTCAACATTTAATCAAATTTTGATCCGCTAACAAAAGTTAAAAGCCTTGCTACAAAAATGATAAAAAGGCTCTAGATGATGAAGAACTCGAACATTTACCGAGTTAACAAATGGAAAATTATTAATGAAACAAATTTATAAAATAGATAATATTTAATCAAATTTTTAATCCTTAAAAGCCTTGCTACAAAAACGATAACTTGGCTAAGAGCTACGTAAGAACGTTGAAAATTGAGGCGGTTACAAGAGGAACGAGAAGTAAAACTCGAACATTTACCGAGAAATCAAATGGAAAATTATTAATGAAACAAATTTATAAAATAGTTAATATTTAATCAAATTTTTAATCATTAAAAGCCTTGCTACAAAAACGATAACTTGGCTAAGAGCTACGTAAGAACGTTGAAAATTGAGGCGGTTACAAGAGGAACGAGAAGTAAAACTCGAACATTTACCGAGAAATCAAATGGAAAATTATTAATGAAACAAATTTATAAAATAGTTAATATTTAATCAAATTTTTAATCCTTAAAAGCCTTGCTACAAAAACGATAATTTGGGTAAGAGTTACGTAAGAACCTGGAAAATTGAGGCGGTTACAAGAGGAACGAGAAGTACAACTTGAACATTTACCGAGTTAACAAATGGAAAATTATTAATGAAACAAATTTATAAAATAGTTAATATTTAATCAAAATTTTTAATCGTTAAAAGCCTTGCTACAAAAACGATAACTTGGCTAAGAGCTACGTAAGAACGTTGAAAATTGAGGCGGTTACAAGAGGAACGAGAAGTACAACTCGAACATTTACCGAGTTAACAAATGGAAAATTATTAATGAAACAAATTTATAAAATAGATAATATTTAATCAAATTTTTAATCCTTAAAAGCCTTGCTACAAAAACGATAACTTGGCTAAGAGCTACGTAAAAACGTTGAAAATTGAGGCGGTTACAACAGGATCGAGAAGTACAACTCGAACATTTACCGAGTTAACAAATGGAAAATTATTAATGAAACAAATTTATAAAAAAAATTAATATTTAATCAAATTTTCAATCGTTAAAAGCCTTGCTTCAAAAACGATAACTTGGTTAAGAGCTACGTAAGAACGTTGTTAATTGAGGCGGTTACAACAGGAAAGAGAAGTACAACTCGAACATTTACCGAGTTAACAAATGGAAAATTATTAATGAAACAAATTTATAAAATAGTTAATATTTAATCAAATTTTTAATCCTTAAAAGCCTTGCTACAAAAACGACAACTTGGCTAAGAGCTACGTAAGAACGTGGAAAATTGAGTCGGTTCTAAGAGGAACGAGAACTATCGACACGTAGAATGGTGAAAGAAGCTTTAATGTGGGTTATATATTCTGAAGAAAGTTAAATTTATCTGGGAAAAAATAGCAAACGGCATATTCATTTTGTGGTCAAAGCAATGGAAAAACTATTTTAATGATAGTTTAAAAAAACTAGAATTGGCAAGTAAAATATAAGGAAATATTCAAAATAAAAATCGAAGAAGAACTATAAGATTCAACATTTATTCAAATTTTAATCCGTTAACAAAAGTTAAAAGCCTTGCTATAAAAATGATAGTGGCTCTAGATGATGAAGAACTCGAACATTTACCGATTTAACAAATGGAAAATTATTAATGAAACAAATTTATAAAATAGTTAATATTTAATCAAAATTTGTAATCGTTAAAAGCCTTGCTACAAAAACGATAACTTGGCTAAGAGCTACGTAAGAACGTGAAAAATTGAGACGTTTCCAAGAGGAACGCGAACTGTCGACACGTAGAAGGGTGAAAGAAACTTTAATGTGGGTTATATATTCTGAAGAAAGTTAAATCTATCTGGGAAAAAATTGCAAACGGCATATGCAGTTTGTGGTTAACGCAATGGAAAAAAATTTTAATTTTAGTTTAAAATACCAGAATTGGCAAGTAAAATATAATAAAATATTCAAAATAAAAATCGAAAAAAAACTATAAGATTCAACATTTAATCAAATTTTGATCCGTTAACAAAAGTTAAAAGCCTTGATATAAAAATGATAAAGTGGCTCTAGATGATGAAGAACTCGAACATTTACCGAGTTAACAAATGGAAAATTATTAATGAAACAAATTTATAAAATAGTTAATATTTAATCAAATTTTAAATCGTTAAAAGCCTTGCTACAAAAACGATAACTTGGCAAATAACTAAGAGCTACGTAAGAACGTTGAAAATTGAGGCGGTTACAAGAGGAACGAGAAGTACAACTCGAACATTTACCGAGTTAACAAATGGAAAATTATTAATGAAACAAATTTATAAAATAGTTAATATTTAATCAAATTTTAAATCGTTAAAAGCCTTGCTTCAAAAACGATAACTTGGTTAAGAGCTACGTAAGAACGTTGTTAATTGAGGCGGTTACAACAGGAACGAGAAGTACAACTCGAACATTTACCGTGTTAACAAATGGAATATTATTAATGAAACAAATTTATAAAATAGTTAATATTTAATCAAATTTTTAATCGTTAAAAGCCTTGCTACAAAAACGATAACTTGGCTAAGAGCTACGTAAGAACGTGGAAAATTGAGGCGGTTCCAAGAGGAACGAGAAGTACAACTCGAACATTTACCGAGTTAACAAATGGAAAATTATTAATGAAACAAATTTATAAAATAGTTAATAATTAATCAAATTTTTAATCGTTAAAAGCCTTGCTACAAAAACGATAACTTGGCTAAGAGCTACGTAAGAACGTGAAAATTGAGACGGTTCCAAGAGGAACGCGAACTGTCGACACGTAGAAGGGTGAAAGAAACTTTAATGTGGGTTATATATTCTGAAGAAAGTTAAATCTATCTGGGAAAAAAATTGCAAACGGCATATGCAATTTGTGGTCAACGCAATGGAAAAATTATTTTAATGTTAGTGTAAAAAACTAGAATTGGCAAGTAAAATATAAGAAAAAGATTCAAAATAAAAATCGAAGGAAAACTATAAGATTCAACATTTAATCAAATTTTGATCCGCTAACAAAAGTTAAAAGCCTTGCTACAAAAATGATAAAAAGGCTCTAGATGATGAAGAACTCGAACATTTACCGAGTTAACAAATGGAAAATTATTAATGAAACAAATTTATAAAATAGATAATATTTAATCAAATTTTTAATCCTTAAAAGCCTTGCTACAAAAACGATAACTTGGCTAAGAGCTACGTAAGAGCGTGGGAAATTGAGGCGGTTACAAGAGGAACGAGAAGTACAACTCGAACATTTACCGAGTTAACAAATGGAACATTATTAATGAAACAAAATTATAAAAAAGTTAATATTTAATCAAATTTTTAATCGTTAAAAGCCTTGCTGCAAAAACGATAACTTGGCTAAGAGCTACGTAAGAAGGTTGAAAATTGAGGCGGTTACAAGAGGAACGAGAAGTACAACTCGAACATTTACAGATTTAACAAATGGAAAATTATTAATGAAACAAATTTATAAAATAGTTAATATTTAATCAAATTTTTAATCGTTAAAAGCCTTGCTACAAAAACGATAACTTGGCTAAGAGCTACGTAAGAACGTTGAAAATTGAGGCGGTTACAAGAGGAACGAGAAGTAAAACTCGAACATTTACCGAGAAATCAAATGGAAAATTATTAATGAAACAAATTTATAAAATAGTTAATATTTAATCAAATTTTTAATCATTAAAAGCCTTGCTACAAAAACGATAACTTGGCTAAGAGCTACGTAAGAACGTTGAAAATTGAGGCGGTTACAAGAGGAACGAGAAGTAAAACTCGAACATTTACCGAGAAATCAAATGGAAAATTATTAATGAAACAAATTTATAAAATAGTTAATATTTAATCAAATTTTTAATCCTTAAAAGCCTTGCTACAAAAACGATAATTTGGGTAAGAGTTACGTAAGAACCTGGAAAATTGAGGCGGTTACAAGAGGAACGAGAAGTACAACTTGAACATTTACCGAGTTAACAAATGGAAAATTATTAATGAAACAAATTTATAAAATAGTTAATATTTAATCAAAATTTTTAATCGTTAAAAGCCTTGCTACAAAAACGATAACTTGGCTAAGAGCTACGTAAGAACGTTGAAAATTGAGGCGGTTACAAGAGGAACGAGAAGTACAACTCGAACATTTACCGAGTTAACAAATGGAAAATTATTAATGAAACAAATTTATAAAATAGATAATATTTAATCAAATTTTTAATCCTTAAAAGCCTTGCTACAAAAACGATAACTTGGCTAAGAGCTACGTAAAAACGTTGAAAATTGAGGCGGTTACAACAGGATCGAGAAGTACAACTCGAACATTTACCGAGTTAACAAATGGAAAATTATTAATGAAACAAATTTATAAAAAAAATTAATATTTAATCAAATTTTCAATCGTTAAAAGCCTTGCTTCAAAAACGATAACTTGGTTAAGAGCTACGTAAGAACGTTGTTAATTGAGGCGGTTACAACAGGAACGAGAAGTACAACTCGAACATTTACCGAGTTAACAAATGGAAAATTATTAATGAAACAAATTTATAAAATAGTTAATATTTAATCAAATTTTTAATCCTTAAAAGCCTTGCTACAAAAACGACAACTTGGCTAAGAGCTACGTAAGAACGTGGAAAATTGAGTCGGTTCTAAGAGGAACGAGAACTATCGACACGTAGAATGGTGAAAGAAGCTTTAATGTGGGTTATATATTCTGAAGAAAGTTAAATTTATCTGGGAAAAAATAGCAAACGGCATATTCATTTTGTGGTCAAAGCAATGGAAAAACTATTTTAATGATAGTTTAAAAAACTAGAATTGGCAAGTAAAATATAAGGAAATATTCAAAATAAAAATCGAAGAAGAACTATAAGATTCAACATTTATTCAAATTTTAATCCGTTAACAAAAGTTAAAAGCCTTGCTATAAAAATGATAGTGGCTCTAGATGATGAAGAACTCGAACATTTACCGATTTAACAAATGGAAAATTATTAATGAAACAAATTTATAAAATAGTTAATATTTAATCAAAATTTGTAATCGTTAAAAGCCTTGCTACAAAAACGATAACTTGGCTAAGAGCTACGTAAGAACGTGAAAAATTGAGACGTTTCCAAGAGGAACGCGAACTGTCGACACGTAGAAGGGTGAAAGAAACTTTAATGTGGGTTATATATTCTGAAGAAAGTTAAATCTATCTGGGAAAAAATTGCAAACGGCATATGCAGTTTGTGGTTAACGCAATGGAAAAAAAATTTTAATTTTAGTTTAAAATACCAGAATTGGCAAGTAAAATATAATAAAATATTCAAAATAAAAATCGAAAAAAAACTATAAGATTCAACATTCAATCAAATTTTGATCCGTTAACAAAAGTTAAAAGCCTTGATATAAAAATGATAAAGTGGCTCTAGATGATGAAGAACTCGAACATTTACCGAGTTAACAAATGGAAAATTATTAATGAAACAAATTTATAAAAAAAAATTAATATTTAATCAAATTTTCAATCGTTAAAAGCCTTGCTACAAAAACGATAATTTGGGTAAGAGCTACGTAAGAACCAGGAAAATTGAGGCGGTTACAAGAGGAACGAGAAGTACAACTCGAACATTTACCGAGTTAACAAATGGAAAATTATTAATGAAACAAATTTATAAAATAGTTAATATTTAATCAAATTTTAAATCGTTAAAAGCCTTGCTACAAAAACGATAACTTGGCTAAGAGCTACGTAAGAACGTTGAAAATTGAGGCGGTTACAAGAGGAACGAGAAGTACAACTCGAACATTTACCGAGTTAACAAATGGAAAATTATTAATGAAACAAATTTATAAAATAGTTAATAATTAATCAAATTTTTAATCCTTAAAACCCTTGCTACAAAAACGATAACTTGGCTAAGAGCTACGAAAGAACGTGGAAAATTGAGGCGGTTCCAAGAGGAACGAGAAGTACAACTCGAACATTTACCGAGTTAACAAATGTAAAATTATTAATGAAACAAATTCATAAAATAGTTAATAATTAATCAAATTTTTAATCCTTAAAAGCCTTGCTACAAAAACGATAACTTGGCTAAGAGCTACGTAAGAACGTGGAAAATTGAGACGGTTCCAAGAGGAACGAGAACTATCGACACGTAGAAGGGTGAAAGAAAGTTTAATGTGGGTTATATATTCTGAAGAAAGTTAAATCTATCTGGGAAAAAATTGCAAACGGCATATGCAATTTGTGGACAACGCAATGGAAAAATTATTTTAATGTTAATGTAAAAAACTATTCAAAATAAAAATCGAAGAAGAACTATAAGATTCAACATTTATTCAAATTTTGATCCGTTAACAAAAGTTAAAAGCCTTGCTACAAAAATGATAAAGTGGCTCTAGATGATGAAGAACTCGAACATTTACCGAGTTAACAAATGGAAAATTATTAATGAAACAAATTTATAAAAAAAATTAATATTTAATCAAATTTTTAATCGTTAAAAGCCTTGCTACAAAAACGACAACTTGGCTAAGAGCTACGTAAGAACGTGGAAAATTGAGTCGGTTCTAAGAGGAACGAGAACTATCGACACGTAGAATGGTGAAAGAAACTTTAATATATTCTGAAGAAAGTCAGAAATAAAAATCGAAGAAAAACTATAAGATTCAACATTTAATCAAATTTTGATCCGTTAACAAAAGTTAAAAGCCTTTCTACAAAAATAATAAAGTGGATCTAGATGATGAAGAACTCGAACATTTACCGAGTAGCCGTATTGAATATATATCAACACTAGTACGTGATAAAGACATGTTTGTCGTTTTAGGCGATTTCAATTTGCCTAATATCCAGTGGTCTCTCTTTAGAAAATCTAATTATCTTGTGCCTTCTGCACAACATGACTTTTTAGATTCCTTGTATGACCTTTCGTTTTTTCAAATAAACTCGATTCCTAATAATCTTGACAGAATGCTTGATCTTATTTTTGTCAACGATTGCACTTCTACCAGTGTGTCAAGATCTTGTCCTTTAGTATTTCCTGAAGACTCCTTTCATCCTACCGTAGAAGTTTCTCTATCAATTGCCACGTCGACTAAACCAATATCTAAACCTATTAGAAAAACCCGCCGTTGTTTTCGCAAGGGAAATTTTTCCTTGCTTAATCAACTTCTTTCCTCAGCTGATTGGTCTACTCTATACAATTCGGTTGATATAAATTTTGCTCTAACCCACTTCTATGACACTATTAACTCACTTCTTGATATCTGCATTCCAAGTAGTGTTGTATTGCCTGTTTCATCCAAGCCTCCCTGGTTTACACGTCGACTTTCAAATTTAAAAAATATTAAAACTAAGCTATTTAAAAAATTTAAACTCTCTGGATCTAATATTGATTTTTCTAAATATTCTATTGCTAAATCTAAATTCCTTCTCCTTAATTCTCAATGCTATAATGAGTATCTTATGAGCTGCAGGAATCAGTTTGAGCGGGATCCTAAACTGTTTTATAAATTTGTAAATTCTAAGCGTAACAGCTCGTCTATGCCTCCTACATTTTTTCTGAAGAATGAGGGATCCAAGGACGACTTTACTAGTGCTAACCTTTTTGCAAATTTCTTTCAATCTACTTACACTTCTTCCATTAACAATATCGCTTACCCTTATCCTTATCCTATTTCTTCCTCTAACTCTTTATTTTCTCCTATCATTACTGATAACGATCTAGTTACAGCAATGAAAACTTTAAAATCTTCATATTCTCCTGGGCCCGACAATATCCCAAGTTGCGTACTCAGAGAATGCTGGAGCTCTCTACATCTTCCCCTACTCAAACTTTTTAACTTATCTCTTGATTCCGCTGTTTTTCCATGTCTTTGGAAGGAATCATATATTATCCCAATTCACAAAAAGGGAGCTAAATCCGATATATCGAATTACAGAGGAATTGCAAAGTTGTCTGCAATCCCAAAATTATTCGAAAAATTGTAACATCAACTTTGCAGCACCTCTGTAAGTCGATAATTTCCCCTTTTCAACATGGCTTTATTAAGAGTCGGTCTACCACGACTAATCTGCTTGAATTCACATCATTGGTGAATGATGCATTCCTAAGTAGAATGCAAACAGATGTCATTTATACTGATTTCAGTAAAGCATTTGACTCTGTAAATCATGATCTTTTAATCTTCAAGCTAGATCGAATTGGATTCCCCCCACACTTCTGACTTGGATTTCCTCTTATTTAAAAAACAGAACCCAAAGAGTTCTGTTGAGATCCGAAATTTCTAAACCCGTATTTGTTACTTCGGGTGTGCCGCAAGGTAGTCATCTTGGTCCATTATTTTTCACATTATTTATTAATGACCTGCCTTCTATTTTGTCCCACTCACGCATCCTTATGTATGCTGATGATGTGAAACTTATTCTTTCTTACAACGATCCTTCTAAATATATTTGTCTGCAAGATGACTGTAACTCCATGCATCTTTGGTGTCAGGCTAATAAGTTGCATTTAAATATTTCTAAATGCTTGTTTATGACTTTTAGTCGAATTACTCCACACTTAGTCACGTATACGCTTGACAATGTACCCTTGCAACGTATAACGACTGTGGAAGACCTTGGTGTACTTTTTGATGCCAAACTTAGTTTCATTCTGCATATCTCCTCTATAACTAACAAAGCCAAGGGTGTTCTTGGATTCATTAAACGTTGGTCCAAGGAGTTTAATGATCCCTTTGTTACCAAAATCCTTTATACTTCTCTAGTTCGTCCCATACTAGAATATTGTTCATGTGTTTGGAGTCCTCAATATGTTATCCATCAAGTTCGTATTGAATCCATTCAGAAGCAATTCCTCCTCTTTGCCCTTCGTGGCTTAAACTGGGATCCCGATCGCCGTCTTCCACCGTACTCTGATAGGCTCTTACTCATTGATCTCCCTTCATTAACTAACCGTAGAACTATCCTTGGTATTATTTTTCTTCATAAATTAATTATCGGTGACATTAGCTCTCCTTTTCTATTATCCCGTCTTAACTTTCATGTTCCACGTAGACTAACAAGAAATTATTATCCCTTATTTTTATCTAATTGCATAACTGACTATGCGTTGCACAATCGATTCCGTGTACTGTGCTCCAATTACAACGAATTTTATCACGTTATCTCTTTAGAACTCTCTCTCTTACACCTAAAATCTGCTCTTCTATTCTATCTTCGGGAGAACCCCAATCATTGATTGGTTGACGTGGTTGCTGCCTTGGCAACACTGCTTCTTTTTGGTTGGTGTTTTCCTGAATTGTCCTCTTTTCTCTCTGTTTTTCTTTTTCTTTATTATAATTTAATACATCACTAAAAAAGTCCGGATACCTACCGAGAATCCGCTCAAAATCTCGAGATTCTGATTTTTCAATACTCGATTGATTTTTGATATTTTTTTAATGTAGAAATGGATGTAGTTCTATGTCGGATATCTGCATTATAATTATTAATTATTTTCGCCACAGCAATGGCTTGGCTTGAAACGCGATACATTGACGCATCTGCTCCATCTACTATGGATCCTCGGTTCCATCAAATTGGGGCACACGGTCACATTGTTTATTATGTATGTCCATGTGATGTGTTATCTTACTTTATTACTCTCTTTCTTTCTATCCTATTATGTTCTTTTTTCATTCTATTTTCAACAATCTTTATATTTCTTTTTCGCCTTTTTTCCTGGTCTGATTGGGTTTTTTGCCTGGGTTTTCCCCAATCCTGTGCAACAAATGTTGGACCATAAAAATTGATTGATTTTAATACCCCAGAATTCAATTTTAATCTTACTTGTAAATGTTAATTTAATTAATTTCTAGATTTTAATTTAATTTATATAATAATTATATTAATTCTTTTGTAATCCTTTAATCGACTGCAATTAGTCGATTTATTAATAAATAAATAAATAAATAATCAAATGGAAAATTATTAATGAAACAAATATATAAAATAGTTAATATTTAATCAAATTTTTAATCGTTAAAAGCCTTGCTACAAAAACGATAACTTGGCTAAGAGCTACGTAAGAACGTGGAAAATTGAGGCGGTTACAAGAAGAACGAGAAGTACAACTCGAACATTTACCGAGTTAACAAATGGAAAATTATTAATGAAACAAATTGATAAAATAGTTAATATTTAACCAAATTTTTAATCCTTAAAAGCCTTGCTACAAAAACGATAACTTGGCTAAGAGCTACGTAAGAACGTGGAAAATTGAGACGGTTCCAAGAGGAACGAGAACTATCGACACGTAGAATGGTGAAAGAAACTTTAATGTGGGTTATATATTCTGAAGAAAGTTAAATCTATCTGGGAAAAAATTGCAAACGGCATATGCACTTTGTAGTCAACTCAATGGAAAAAATATTTTAATGTTAGTGTAAAAAACTAGAATTGGCAAGTAAAATATAAGAAAAAGATTCAAAATAAAAATCGAAGAAAAACTATAAGATTCAACATTTAATCAAATTTTGATCCGCTAACAAAAGTTAAAAGCCTTGCTCCAAAAACGATAAAGTGGATCTAGATGATGAAGAACTCGAACATTTACCGAGTAATCAAATGGAAAATTATTAATGAAACAAATTTATAAAATAGTTAATATTTAATCAAATTTTTAATCGTTAAAAGCCTTGCTACAAAAACGATAACTTGGCTAAGAGCTACGTAAGAGCGTTGAAAATTGAGACGGTTCCAAGAGGAACGAGAACTATTGATACGTAGAATGGTGAAAGAAACTTTAATGTAGGTTATATATTCTGAAGAAAGTTAAATCTATCTGGGAAAAAATTGCAAACGGCATATGCACTTTGTAGTCAACTCAATGGAAAAAATATTTTAATATTAGTGTAAAAAACTAGAATTGGCAAGTAAAATATAAGAAAAAGATTCAAAATAAAAATCGAAGAAAAACTATAAGATTGAACATTTAGTCAAATTTTGATCCGGTAACAAAAGTTAAAAGACTTGCTACAAAAATGATAAAGTGGCTCTAGATGATGAAGAACTCGAACATTTACCGAGTAACCAAATGGAAAATTATTAATGAAACAAATTTAAAAAATAAAATTTTAATCAAAATTTTTAATCCTTAAAAGCCTTGCTACAAACACGATAACTTGGCTAAGAGCTACGTAAGAACATGGAAAATTGAGGCGGTTACAAGAGGAACGAGAAGTACAACTCGAACATTTACCAAGTTAACAAATGGAAAATTATTAATGAAACAAATTTATAAAATAAAATTCTAATCAAAATTTTTAATCCTTAAAAGCCTTGCTACAAACACGATAACTTGGATAAGAGCTACGTAAGAACATGGAAAATTGAGGCGGTTACAAGAGGAACGAGAAGTACAACTCGAACAATGGAAAATTATTAATGAAACAATTTTATAAAATAATTAATATTTAATCAAATTTTTAATAGTTAAAAGCCTTGTTACAAAAACGATAACTTGGCTAAGAGCTTCGTAAGAACGTGGAAAATTGAGGCGGTTACAAGAGGAACGAGAAGTACAACTCGAACATTTACCGATTTAACAAATGGAAATTTATTAATGAAACAAATTTATAAAATAGTTAATATTTAATCAAATTTTTAATCGTTAAAAGCCTTGCTACAAAAACGATAACTTGGATAAGAGCTACGTAAGAACGTTGAAAATTGAGGCGGTTCTAAGAGGAACGACAAGTACAACTCGAACATTTACGGATTTAACAAATGAAAAATTATTAATTAAACAAATTTATAAAATAGTTAATATTTAATCAAATTTTTAATGGTTAAAAGCCTTGCTACAAAAACGATAACTTGGCTAAGAGCTACGTAAGAACGTGGAAAATTGAGACGGTTCCAAGAGGATCGAGAACTATCGACACGTAGAATGGTGAAAGAAACTTTAATGTGGGTTATATATTCTGAAGTTAAATCTATCTGGGAAAAAATTGCAAACGGCATATGCACTTTGTGGTCAAAGCAATGGAAAAAATATTTTAATGTTAGTGTAAAACACTAGAATTGGCAAGTAAAATATAAGAAAAAGATTCAAAATAAAAATCGAAGAAAAACTATAAGATTCAACATTTAATCAAATTTTGATCCGCTAACAAAAGTTAAAAGCCTTGCTACAAAAACGATAAAGTGGATCTAGATGATGAAGAACTCGAACATTTACCGAGTAATCAAATGGAAAATTATTAATGAAACAAATTTATAAAATAGTTAATATTTAATCAAATTTTTAATCGTTAAAAGCCTTGCTACAAAAACGATAACTTGGATAAGAGCTACGTAAGAACGTTGAAAATTGAGGCGGTTCTAAGAGGAACGACAAGTACAACTCGAACATTTACGGATTTAACAAATGAAAAATTATTAATTAAACAAATTTATAAAATAGTTAATATTTAATCAAATTTTTAATGGTTAAAAGCCTTGCTACAAAAACGATAACTTGGCTAAGAGCTACGTAAAAACGTTAAAAATTGAGGCGGTTACAAGAGGAACGAGAAGTACAACTCGAACATTTACAGAGTTTATTTATTTATTTATTTATTTATTAATAAATCGACTAATTGCAGTCGATTAAAGGATTACAAAAGAATTAATATAATTATTATATAAATTAAATTAAAATCTAGAAATTAATTAAATTAAAATTTACAAGTAAGATTAAAATTGAATTCTGGGGTATTAAAATCAATCAATTTTTATGGTCCAACATTTGTTGCACAGAATTGGGGAAAACCCAGGCAAAAAACCCAATCAGACCAGGAAAAAAGGCGAAAAAGAAATATAAAGATTGTTGAAAATAGAATGAAAAAGAACATAATAGACAAAAGGATAGAAAGAAAGAGAGTAATCAAGTAAGATAACACATCACATGGACATACATAATAAACAATGTGACCGTGTGCCCCAATTTGATGGAACCGAGGATCCATAGTAGATGGAGCAGATGCGTCAATGTATCGCGCTTCAAGCCAAGCCATTGCTGTGGCGAAAATAATTAATAATTATAATGCAGATATCCGACATAGAACTACATCCATTTCTACATTAAAAAAATATCAAAAATCAATCGAGTATTGAAAAATCAGAATCTCGAGATTTTGAGCGGATTTTCGGTAGGTATCCGGACTTTTTTAGTGATGTATTAAATTATAAAAAAAAAAAAAAAAAACAGAGAGAAAAGAGGACAATTCAAGAAAACACCAACCAAAAAGAAGCAGTGTTGCCAAGGCAGCAACCACGTCAACCAATCAATGATTGGGGTTCTCCCGAAGATAGAATAGAAGAGCAGATTTTAGGTGTAAGAGAGAGTTCTAAAGAGATAACGTGATAAAATTCGTTGTAATTGGAGCACAGTACACGGAATCGATTGTGCAACGCATAGTCAGTTGTGCAATTAGATAAAAATAAGGGATAATAATTTCTTGTTAGTCTACGTGGAACATGAAAGTTAAGACGAGATAATAGAAAAGGAGAGCTAATGTCACCGATAATTAATTTATGAAGAAAAATAATACCAAGGATAGTTCTACGGTTAGTTAATGAAGGGAGATCAATGAGTAAGAGCCTATCAGAGTACGGTGGAAGACGGCGATCGGGATCCCAGTTTAAGCCACGAAGAGCAAAGAGGAGGAATTGCTTCTGAATGGATTCAATACGAACTTGATGGATAACATATTGAGGACTCCAAACACATGAACAATATTCTAGTATGGGACGAACTAGAGAAGTATAAAGGATTTTGGTAACAAAGGGATCATTAAACTCCTTGGACCAACGTTTAATGAATCCAAGAACACCCTTGGCTTTGTTAGTTATAGAGGAGATATGCAGAATGAAACTAAGTTTGGCATCAAAAAGTACACCAAGGTCTTCCACAGTCGTTATACGTTGTAAGGGTACATTGTCAAGCGTATACGTGACTAAGTGTGGAGTAATTAGACTAAAAGTCATAAACAAGCATTTAGAAATATTTAAATGCAACTTATTAGCCTGACACCAAAGATGCATGGAGTTACAGTCATCTTGCAGACAAATATATTTAGAAGGATCGTTGTAAGAAAGAATAAGTTTCACATCATCAGCATACATAAGGATGCGTGAGTGGGACAAAATAGAAGGCAGGTCATTAATAAATAATGTGAAAAATAATGGACCAAGATGACTACCTTGCGGCACACCCGAAGTAACAAATACGGGTTTAGAAATTTCAGATCTCAACAGAACTCTTTGGGTTCTGTTTTTTTAAATAAGAGGAAATCCAAGTCAGAAGTGTGGGGGAATCCAATTCGATCTAGCTTGAAGATTAAAAGATCATGATTTACAGAGTCAAATGCTTTACTGAAATCAGTATAAATGACATCTGTTTGCATTCTACTTAGGAATGCATCATTCACCAATGATGTGAATTCAAGCAGATTAGTCGTGGTAGACCGACTCTTAATAAAGCCATGTTGAAAAGGGGAAATTATCGACTTACAGAGGTGCTGCAAAGTTGATGTTACAATTTTTTCGAATAATTTTGGGATTGCAGACAACTTTGCAATTCCTCTGTAATTCGATATATCGGATTTAGCTCCCTTTTTGTGAATTGGGATAATATATGATTCCTTCCAAAGACATGGAAAAACAGCGGAATCAAGAGATAAGTTAAAAAGTTTGAGTAGGGGAAGATGTAGAGAGCTCCAGCATTCTCTGAGTACGCAACTTGGGATATTGTCGGGCCCAGGAGAATATGAAGATTTTAAAGTTTTCATTGCTGTAACTAGATCGTTATCAGTAATGATAGGAGAAAATAAAGAGTTAGAGGAAGAAATAGGATAAGGATAAGGGTAAGCGATATTGTTAATGGAAGAAGTGTAAGTAGATTGAAAGAAATTTGCAAAAAGGTTAGCACTAGTAAAGTCGTCCTTGGATCCCTCATTTTTCAGAAAAAATGTAGGAGGCATAGACGAGCTGTTACGCTTAGAATTAACAAATTTATAAAACAGTTTAGGATCCCGCTCAAACTGATTCCTGCAGCGCATAAGATACTCATTATAGCATTGAGAATTAAGGAGAAGGAAGTTAGATTTAGCAATAGAATATTTAGAAAAATCAATATTAGATCCAGAGAGTTTAAATTTTTTAAATAGCTTAGTTTTAATATTTTTTAAATTTGAAAGTCGACGTGTAAACCAGGGAGGCTTGGATGAAACAGGCAATACAACACTACTTGGAATGCAGATATCAAGAAGTGAGTTAATAGTGTCATAGAAGTGGGTTAGAGCAAAATTTATATCAACCGAATTGTATAGAGTAGACCAATCAGCTGAGGAAAGAAGTTGATTAAGCAAGGAAAAATTTCCCTTGCGAAAACAACGGCGGGTTTTTCTAATAGGTTTAGATATTGGTTTAGTCGACGTGGCAATTGATAGAGAAACTTCTACGGTAGGATGAAAGGAGTCTTCAGGAAATACTAAAGGACAAGATCTTGACACACTGGTAGAAGTGCAATCGTTGACAAAAATAAGATCAAGCATTCTGTCAAGATTATTAGGAATCGAGTTTATTTGAAAAAACGAAAGGTCATACAAGGAATCTAAAAAGTCATGTTGTGCAGAAGGCACAAGATAATTAGATTTTCTAAAGAGAGACCACTGGATATTAGGCAAATTGAAATAGCCTAAAACGACAAACATGTCTTTATCACGTACTAGTGTTGATATATATTCAATACGGCTTAAATGCTGCATATAAATAGAAATATCAGAACACGGAGGGATATAAGAGCACGTTATGAAAATGGAACATGATGGAAACGATACCTTAACGGCAACTATTTCCACATCAGGAGGTGAAACGGATAAAGTAATTGACTCGGACCGAAGGCAAGAATTAACTGCAATGAGTACCCCACCACCACGACGAGTTATTCTATCTTTTCTGTAGGATGTAAAGGCTGTAGAAAAAATTTCAGAATTTGAAATTGAGGAATTAAGCCATGTCTCAGAAAAAGCAATAATTTGAGACTCGTAGGACGAACTTTGTAAAAATACATTTTTAAGCTTAGACACTAGACCTCTAACATTCTGATAACTGATATATAGTAAATCAGAAGATCGATCTAGTTTTTTGGAGGATTATTACTAATGGTTGCTTGCGAAAGAGAACCACTAGCTTGAAGACTGACAGGCACCGGACGAGTGCGTTTTTTATAATAAACTCATGAAGAATTATTTGTGGAGGCCAGAAATTTGGATCACAAATAAGTGAGAATGTGTCTGATGGAACGTTAATTTTGAAGGAGGCTATTTCCCTAGGTTCAGAGAAATTAAATTTAGATACTGATACATTGCTTGAAGATTTGCTGGCAATATAGGCAGCAATAGCTTCACATGTAGTATCAGCTGAAAGTCTAGATACGAAAATTTGCTTACGCGGTGCAACAACAGTAAGCAAAGGAGTCGGGGCAGGGTCAGAACCCTGAACAGTTACCGAAGCTGGAAGCACAGTTATGGGTGCAGTACCAGGATGGGCTGTAATTGAGCCAGTTACCGGAGATGAAATCGCAGACACCAACTGAAGTGGAGCTGCAACGGCAGCCGGAGCTGGAGGGACAGCTGGACTTGTAGCTCGTGTTGTAGTTGGAGCACAAGCCTGAACTTGATTTGGAGAAGTTGGTTGAACATGAACAGCACATACATTGGTATTTGAAGAATTATCGGAGTGTTCAAAGGAAGAGTGGCCGACTGACGGTGAAGGCGAGGGCGAGAAAAATCGAACCGGAGATAATTCTAAACGGCGAGGAGTTGATAAATTTTCTGAAGGGGGAATAGCTATTGCAGAGGAAGATGGAAGAGGAACATTTAAAAATTGATCCTCTAACCGACGGATAGGTGGGGATTCGAAATTAAACTCACTAAGCATCTCAATGCTCGAGTCAAAATCACTCGACAAAAGCTTGGACATTTTATGCAACTTAAGAAATTGACCTCTCACAGAATTATACATTTCGGATAAATTCAATTGCAAGTCATTGCACCTCGGACAAGACCATTTCAGGCCTCCACAGCCTTTCTTGGAATTGTCTTTTTCCAACTTGTCAATATCTCGCCCAGTTAGAACTGCACATTTGCCATGCATCATGTTGTCACACAACCAGCAGTTAACAAACCTTGGTTGGTCACCATCACGCGCTGGGCCATAAGTGCAGCTCAACTTGCAGCAAGACATTTTAATAGTATACAATATTAGTAAGAAGAAAAAAAGATGCTAAAAGTTTCCTACTGGGTATTATGAAGCGCAAATTGAGAGCGAAAAGAAATAGCTGTTAGTTGCAATAAATAACACAAACAATGCTTGAGCAATGCGAAACACAACAACAAAAAATTTGAGCGGGCGAGCGGCGCACAAGCGAACGACCGCACAAAAGGAAGATAGGTAAACGTATTATTAATAGAAAAATTAAAGCATTTGATAAAAATTGCACAGCTGATGACTATGTGTGCAACAATGTGATACTGGCTTACCAAAAAGGTTTATTTCCAAGTTAAATTTAAAAGAAAAATCTCACAATATAATACAAAACGAATTTTATTACGGAGCACCAAAAAACCGACTGTTCACTTAGATAGAAATCTCTCTCTGAAAAGTTAACA
>JAECWQ010000141.1:0-17150 GCA_018150835.1 Drosophila repletoides | reverse complement strand
TGGTTTGCTAAATAAGTTTTTGGCGACCAACGTGAGGCAAATGTTACAAGTGTGAGTAAGAGTGAGAGTGAGAGCTTTGAGTGTGAGTGAGAGTCGAGCTGTGTAAAAGCGCTGCATAGGCGAGGGGATGGGTGGGGGGATGCGCGGCTGGGCGTTGACAATCGCGTTACCGTAATTCTTTTCGCTAAATTTTCCTCTTTTTTCCGGTTTTCCAGTTTTGCCAGTTTCCTGCGTAGGCGGTGGAAATGATGCCCTAATGATGACTCTGCTTGAGAACTGTTTATATATATTTTCTGTTGCTTTTTTCTTGGGGAAATGTGGCAAGAGTCTCTTATTTTTCTTTGCACATTTAGTTTACACATCTGCCATAAAAATATATCCACATTATTATGTTATTAGATAGGTCGGAATTTTATTTCTTAAATTGTTTTAAATTAAAAACAAATTAATTAATATTTTTATGAAAAGAAAAAAAATACATGAATTAAAATTAATTATAAGGGAATATGGATATATTTTTTTGTAATAGTTAGATTTCGATATATTATAACTAATATTAGTAGTAGATTAAAAGAAAACAAAATATAAATAATTAAAATGTTAATTATAAATTAAATTTTTTCTCTAAATAGAAAAAATACAACTCATAAACAAAAATCCATTAAATTTAAAGTTAGGAAGATCACATTGCATAGCTCAATCTAGTATATATTAGGGTTATTTGTTATTAAATAAATATTGTTATTATTTTGAGATGATGTAGTAAAAGTTGTCTTTCCTGTAGACATGGATACATAAAAATATAAAGGTCTAGGGAATCTATATAAAAATAATAGCATATGAGATTAATGGTTGGGTGGGTAAAGACCACGTGGATCGAATACTATCTAAGATCCTCCAAATTCATTTTTGACAATCTGGGTATATAAAGCAGCCCTCAATTTGTTTACCGAATTTTTGATAACTTTGAGCAATAATAATAATGAATAATCTTTGAGCGAAACGAGGGCAACTGCATTTAATTACATTATTAAATCTTTAATTAACCAAATCATCAACTATAAATTAAACTTGCAAAAATACACAAAGTGAATAATTTGCGTTTTATTCATATTCTTTCAGCTGGATAAGGGAGAGAGAAAGAGAATGAAACTCCCAATCATTAAAGAAAATGGCAATGGAGAAAAGTGAAAACATTTAGAGGGAAAGAAATGGAAAAACCCCATCTAACAAGTTGCTAGTGCAAACAGGAAATATAATATGCAAAAAAGGCAAAAAGGATATGAAAAATGCAAATAACCAAATCGAGTTCAATGCAGAATTGTGCTAACCCATGATAACGACATGACAACTGGGAAACCTAATACGAATACGAATACGCATATGACTCACTGTGCTGCCAACTGCTAATTGTGGCTGGACAATGGCGCAGGAAGCGAGGCTAGGGACGAAAGGGAACTCGACAAAAACAATGGCAAAAATCATATGAAGATATGCACTGTAAGTCAGTTAATAAATAACGTTAGGTAATTGCATTAAATACGTATATACAAAATGAAGACGCCAAGCAAAAAACGTTTTCATCATTTGCGTAACATGCCTAACAATTTCACCAGGTTAGTGTGAACAGACTCTTTTGTGCAGCTCAAATCTAGTGTGACCAGACTTCCATCCAACAATAATTCTTCTCTGGCTCTCTTCTATTGTTTTGTGGTCCAAAAAGTCTCTATACCAAAGAGTGTCACACACACCGGCAGCGTGGAAAATCGGAAAACCACAAAAAATGCAGTAAACAACCTCAAACTAAAACTTTAAGTCCTGGCAAATGTTGACGAAAATTATTAAAAGCCACAAACAAATAAGTGTAGTAAAATGGATTTGTAAAGTGAATCTAAAATGTTACTTTTGCTTTAATAAAACTGTCTTTAAATTAAGTTCCCCTTTTTAATATCCTTGCTGGATCCTTATTAAGTTTATAATACTTGTAATGCTCAGGTCATTTTCTCTTCTTCACCATTTGCTCGCATTAGTCATGTCTTTTTTTCTACAATATTGTTAATTTTTTATTTCTTTTACAACACTTGGAACCTATAACTCCTTTTTCCAGCTGCTGCATGGACTCACTTTTCACTTTCTTCTTTTCGTGCTATTCATAAAAATTTTCAATATTCATTTCAACATTTTTATTATACTCTTTATACTCTGTTAAATATATAACAAGGGTATATTAAAGCGTCAAGAAATTAGGTGATGTTTTGATTACTCTCTAAAAGTTCTCTTCAAATCGATCACGGAAAATCTGAGACTATCCAAACAGAGGCATCTTTTATCGGCAGAGCCTTCCTGTCACATATTGTACAGAGCATCTCCTAGTCTAGACCTCTTTAGTTCAGATAATTTTTTCTCATTGTAATTTAATGCGACGCCTCTTCTCAGAGGAATTGCAAAGTTGTCTGCAATCCCAAAATTATTCGAAAAATTGTAACATCAACTTTGCAGCACCTCTGTAAGTCGATAATTTCCCCTTTTCAACATGGCTTTATTAAGAGTCGGTCTACCACGACTAATCTGCTTGAATTCACATCATTGGTGAATGATGCATTCCTAAGGAGAATGCAAACAGATGTCATTTATACTGATTTCAGTAAAGCATTTGACTCTGTAAATCATGATCTTTTAATCTTCAAGCTAGATCGAATTGAATTCCCCCCCACACTTCTGACTTGGATTTCCTCTTATTTAAAAAACAGAACCCAAAGAGTTCTGTTGAGATCCGAAATTTCTAAACCCGTATTTGTTACTTCGGGTGTGCCGCAAGGTAGTCATCTTGGTCCATTATTTTTCACATTATTTATTAATGACCTGCCTTCTATTTTGTCCCACTCACACATCCTTATGTATGCTGATGATGTGAAACTTATTCTTTCTTACAACGATCCTTCTAAATATATTTGTCTGCAAGATGACTGTAACTCCATGCATCTTTGGTGTCAGGCTAATAAGTTGCATTTAAATATTTCTAAATGCTTGTTTATGACTTTTAGTCCAATTAGTCCACACTTAGTCACGTATACGCTTGACAATGTACCCTTGCAACGTATAACGACTGTGGAAGACCTTGGTGTACTTTTTGATGCCAAACTTAGTTTCATTCTGCATATTTCCTCTGTAACTAACAAAGCCAAGGGTGTTCTTGGATTCATTAAACGTTGGTCCAAGGAGTTTAATGATCCCATTGTTACCAAAATCCTTTATACTTCTCTAGTTCGTCCCATACTAGAATATTGTTCATGTGTTTGGAGTCCTCAATATGGAATCCATCAAGTTCGTATTGAATCCATTCAGAAGCAATTCCTCCTCTTTGCTCTTCGTGGCTTAAACTGGGATCCCGATCGCCGTCTTCCACCGTACTCTGATAGGCTCTTACTCATTGATCTCCCTTCATTAACTAACCGTAGACCTATCCTTGGTATTATTTTTCTTCATAAATTAATTATCGGTGACATTAGCTCTCCTTTTCTATTATCTCGTCTTAACTTTCATGTTCCACGTAGACTAACAAGAAATTATTATCCCTTATTTTTATCTAATTGCACAACTGACTATGCGTTGCACAATCGATTCCGTGTACTGTGCTCCAATTACAACGAATTTTATCACGTTATCTCTTTAGAACTCTCTCTCTTACACCTAAAATCTGCTCTTCTATTCTATCTTCGGGAGACCCCAATCATTGATTGGTTGACGTGGTTGCTGCCTTGGCAACACTACTTCTTTGGTTGGTGTTTTCCTGAATTGTCCTCTTTTCTCTCTGTTTTTCTTTTTCTTTATTATAATTTAATACATCACTAAAAAAGTCCGGATACCTACCGAGAATCCGCTCAAAATCTCTAGATTCTGATTATTTCTGTGGATCTTCAACATTAATACTCGATTGATTTTTGGTATTTTTTTAATGTAGAAATGGATGTAGTTCTATGTCGGGTATCTGCATTATAATTTTTAATTATTTTCGCCACAGCCATGGCTTGGCTTGAAGCGCGATACATTGACGCATCTGCTCCATCTACTATGGATCCTCGGTTCGTTCAAACTGGGGCACACGGTCACATTGTTTATTATGTATGTCCATGTGATGTGTTATCTTACTTTATTACTCTCTTTCTTTCTATCCTTTTGTCTATTATGTTCTTTTTCATTCTATTTTCAACAATCTTTATATTTCTTTTTTGCCTTTTTCCTGGTCTGATTGGGTTTTTTGCCTGGGTTTTCCCCAATCCTGTGCAACAAATGTTGGACCATAAAAATTGATTGATTTTAATTCCCCAGAATTCAATTTCAATCTTACTTGTAAATTTTAATTTAATTAATTTCTAGATTTTAATTTAATTTATATAATAATTATATTAATTCTTTTGTAATCCTTTAATCGACTGCAATTAGTCGATTTATTAATAAATAAATAAATAAAAAAAATAAATTCCATTTCATTTTCAGCATTCAGTTTTCATCGTCTTTGTCGCCGTCTGACACTTTGGGAAAAATTGCTTCAAGGACTTGTCGCTTTGTCTGTATTTCCGGAAGCTTTAAAAACGCTTTTTATTTCCCGTTCCCATACATTTCTCTGACATACAGACACACACTGCCAAGAATTATTCTACTGTCAGAACTGCGAATGAGGCCCTCATAAAACCGTGTTCGCGGCTTGCAGTGGGCAATTCATCAAAGCGACTTCCATTTCCGATCTAGGCCAAAGCTACACAACAGCTTGGTTGATTTTGACTGTTGACTTCTGACTGCCAACTACCAACTGACGTGCCTGAAAGTAAGTCATAATTTAGGGCGAATGCACTCAGCAAAAATAAGAACAAATTGAAATTTATGAAATATTACAATACTCTTGAATGCGCAGCTCTGGTTTTGAAGAAATCTAAAGTTAAAAGTTTCAGTTTTAAAAGCTGGAAAACTTTTATTTACAAATAGTTCTTTTATATATTATATTTATTTTTTTTTTAGTGTAGTCCAAAGCGGACTGTTCGAAATTTCAATCACGACGCACTTTTTCTTCACTAGACACGCATTTCAATGGCCAACAATAAGGAAAGTGTGTGCGTGTGCATATGACGCGTGTGTGAATGTTACACACACACATAAGCACACTCAGCCACAGTTCAGTCAAAATACGCAAATTTGAGTTTAATAAAAAAGAATACTATTATTTTTCAACATCCAGGAAATAATACACTATTGTTGGAAAAAATATGTAAAATTTAAATCAATAAGCTCTGTCTGCGAAACTAGGCCTTAAAATTGTGTAACCTTTATTTAGTTACTTGCAACAAAGCTTTACCAAAGCCTGTAAAAAGAACAAAAGCAACAATAACTTTTGACCTTTGAAGCTTGATTGAATTCGATGTTTTGCATTTACAATTAATTCTTTAATTTACCACGACAAATAGACCAATATAAATTCTAAACTGAATTTCTGATCCTATGGAAGCTATATAATATAGTAAACCAATTCGGCTGGTTCATCTAGCCTAAAACCTGAGATGCTAGTTCGCTTAGGAACAGATTGACGAACATCAACTAGTCTCATCATTCTGATGCATAGCATGAGTACTTATACCCTTTAAAAGGATGTAAAAGGATATCAGGGAATGGAATACCTATATGACCACTTAAGTATAATATAATACGTCATCGAACCGCAGCAATCAGCGATCCCCAAATAAAAATCCATAAAATATACTGAAAATATGCTGAATTATTTCATGTGCATGTGTGGGCGTGGCATTAAAAAGAAAACAAAAAAAAAAAGACAAAATTTTTGACTTTGAAGTAAACATACCCAATGTAGACGGCTTCAGTTTTTTTGACTCATTCGTGTGCAATACATCATATCATCATCATCATCTTTGATGATTTTGATGATTTTAGATACAACATTATCATCATATTCTCATGATAATCGTTATCAACAGGTCAAGGACGTGAAATTAATATACAATATATCTATAAATGTATATATAAAAATGAATGTGAGTGTGTTTTAAAATTGATGGATGACGTTGTTTGTGTCGGCTCTGGATATTCGTGGATTTCCCCTCCGTATTGTCTCTGGCAAAACTTGTGAATATTTCTAGCAGCTGACATTAATGGATATAATAATTCTGGACTAAAATTCTTGTGGCATTAAACCATTTGAAGTTCAGGCATACAATTAAATCATATGAAAAAAAAAATTATTTAAAGAGATTTCCTCACTTTTGTTCTATGCAAAACTTTCTCAATAACGCAAACTTGAAATGCAGAAGAAAAGCTTTGAGGCATTAAAATCACTTTAGACTCTCGAGATTTTGAGCGGATTCTCGGTTGGTATCTGGACTTCTTTAGTGATGTGTTAAAATATAATAAAGAAAGACAGAGAGAAAAGAGGACAATCCAGGAAAAAACCAACCAAAAAGAAGCAGCAACCACGACAACTATCAATGATTGGGGTTTTCCCGAAGATAGAACAGAAGAGGGGTAAGCGAGAGAGTTCTAAAAAGATAACGTGATAAAATTCGTTGTGCTTGGAGCACAGTACACGGAATCGATTGTGCAACGCATAGTCAGTTGCGCAATTAGATAAAAATAAGGGATAATAATTTCTTGTTTGTCTACGAGGAACATGAAAGTTAAGTGGAGATAATAGAAAAGGAGAGCTAATGTCACCGATAATTAATTTATGAAGAAAAATAATACCAAGGATAGTTCTACGGTTAGTTAATGAAGGGAGATCAATGAGTAAGAGCCTATCAGAGTACGGTGGAAGACGGCGATCGGGATCCCAATTTAAGCCACGAAGGGCAAAGAGGAGGAACTAGAGGAACTAGAGAAGTATAAAGAAAGTTTAGTAACAAAGGGGTCATTAAACTCCTTGGACCAACGTTTAATGAATCCAAGAACACCCTTGGCTTTGTTAGTTATAGAGGAGATATGCAGAATGAAACTGCAGTTTGGCATCAAAAAGTACACCAAGGTCTTCCACAGTCGTTATACGTTGCAAGAGTACATTATCAAGCGTATACATGACTAACTGTGGAGTAATTCGACTAAAAGTCATAAGCAAGCATTAAGAAATATTTAAATGCAACTTATTAGTCTGACACCAAAGATGCATGAAGTTACAGACATCTTAAGAAAGAATAAGTTTCACCTCATCAGCATACATAAGGTTGCTTGAGTGGGACAAAATAGATGGCAAGTCATTAATAAATAATGTGAAAAATAATGGACCAAGATGACTACCTTGCGGGACACTCAAAGTAACAAATACGGATTTAAAAATTTCGGATCTCAACAGAACTCTTTGGATCCTGTTTTTTAAATAAGAGGAAATCCAAGACAGAAGTGTGGGGGGAATCCAATTCGATCTAGCTTGAAGATTAAAAGATCATGATTTACAGAGTCAAATGCTTTACTGAAATCAGTATAAATGACATCTGTTTGCATTCTACTTAGGAATGCATCTTTCACCAATGATGTGAATTCAAGCAGATTAGTCGTGGTAGACCGACTCTTAATAAAGCCATGTTGATAAGGGGAAATTATCGATATACAGAGGTGCTGCAAAGTTGATGTTACAATTGTTTCGAATATTTTGGGATCATCACGCAATTCCTCTGTAATTCGATATATCGGATTTAGCTCCCTTTTGAATTGGGATAATATATGATTCCTTCCAAAGACATGGAAAACAGCGGAATCAAGAGATAAGTTAAAAAGTTTGAGTAGGGTGAAGATGAAAGAGCTCCAGCATTGTCTGAGTACGCAACTTGGGATATTGTCGGGCCCAGAAGAATATGAAGGTTTTAAAGTTTTCATTGCTGTAACTAGATCGTTATCAGTAATGACTCCGGCAGTGCAAAAAAGGTGCGAATACTAAGAGCTGCAGCACGAGGCATGTCCACGTACCGGTCCAAGCCATCAGCCGTCATCCAGCCAGCAAATGAGTAAAAGGAAATTACATTTGAGATGCAAGAGTTGATGTTGGGATTTGGAGCTGCAGTTGGAGTTGGAGTTGGCTCCATTCCATTGGCATGCATTACAACCGTGCAGAACGAACTTTTTTCGCCGGCAATGTCGAGTGCAAATTAAACCGAGCAGCGGTCGGGCTCATTTACTTCCTTGCCAGCATCACTCTGGCTGCTGAAATGAAGCGCTGTCAAATATTAGGCCCAAATGCAGTCTGCTCCGAAAGTTTCTTTGCACGTGGCCGTAACAGGTGTGAAAGACGGAATTTACAATAGGGTCGATACTCTACTGTCTGAGTGTATAAATTAAGTTCAACTTGTCGCCCAGAGGCTTGCAAGTAAAGGGGGCAGATCAAACGCCTCAAGCAACTTGAACATCTTGAAATTTTCTCACAGATGCGCAGGAAAAAAGAATAATAGTTGCACCCTATTCAATCCTTGCTACGCACGTCTTTGGTTGCCTGCCGTTTTTCAGTAATTAGCTTATTGAAAATTATAATGCACGCGCTCAGCGCAATAATTAAGCCAATAGCAAGGACTTTCAAAGTTCAGGGACTAGTACAAGGACTACATAAAAAAAGAAGCGAAAAAACAGTACTCGAGTCTCAAATAAAATTATATTTGTGCAATTGCATTTGCAAACGGTCGAAATTTTGAGGAATTTTTATTTTTCTTTTTTCTTGTGCAGTGCATAGTGTGCGCAGTATATGGCGGTGCATTTTATTTGTCATTTCCGGCTTATGCCGGAAGCTTAAATTATTAAATTCAAACGGAAATGCAGCAGAGCCAAAGCATTAAAAGAACTGAGAGCTGAAAAATGTGTTTAAAGCGCAAACAGCAGACCGATCCGCCTGTCTGTCTATCCAATTTATGGCCCAGCCTCAAAGTTTGCACCGCAAAAAACCCTCTAATTGCCTGTTCCGCCCCGCCCGCTCCTTATTATATACAATTTACGCCTCTTCATTGGACTATTTCTGGTTCTCCCTCTTATTGTTTGCATTATTAGCTGACAATTTTTGGTAGAACTCCGAACTCAAAGGCATGACTTTTCTTTGCCTGCTAAATACAGGATTATCAGACTCTTTGTCTCTTTGGCTGGTGCCTAAAAAGGTCAGCTAAATTGACGGCTCGTCTTTCTGTCGCTTTATTTTAAAGCTAGGCTTAGCTTGTTCTCTTTGGTGTCAGATAGATATAATTATTCATCCAGCTGCCGTAATTCTATGATTCGATGTTGAGCCATAATTAAATCCTGAAAATAGCCGGGGTTTTGTAGAGTTCAGCAACTAGTCGAATTTGCTTAGCACTGAGCCATGGCCTAAACCAACAAGTCTAGCCAAAGGACAACTGTCTTAGCAGCTGCAGTTGCTTTTACTTGACTTTAAAACTGAAAGAAAAAGGAAGAGAGAAATCTGTTTTTTTCTGGGTTTTATAACTGAAAGAAAACGAAGCGGAAACCTGCTGACTGCAAGTCTTAAGTCAGTTTTAATCCAACACTTTAAAATTTAAGAAAATTAGAGATATTTACGAACAATTTTACATAAATTTTATAATAAATATTTGCATTGAATTCGATAGACATGAGAGCGAAAACAACACAAATTACCAATGGGTAAAAACAATCTAAAATGCTTCGACCTGCCCAGCCCAGCGCTGGAAGCAAAAAAAGCGAGTGCACGGCCCGCACATCCTGTCAATCATTGTATACTTATGTGCATCCGGTATGGAAATGTCGCCTATCGTTCATCTCTGTCCCACTGCTACCAATGGCCTGCCTCTCTGAATGTCTGTGTGTCTATCTGAGTCGTTTACTGGCATTCAACCGGAAGAAATTATTGTTATTCGAATTGATCTGATTTTCTTGATTGGCGTTTCACCAAGCTCCTGTTTTCTTGGGTGTCTATCATATTTCGCCCTAGTACATATTTTGCAATTTAGCACGATTTCATTCGCCAATTTGGGCATTTTCGGGAAGTAGTAAGTAGCCGACCTGTGTGCTCTATTGTGCTCAGTGGTGCGGATTTCTGTTCGCTCTCCAACCCCAAATATGTCTACCACACGGTTTTTGCAATATCAAAATTTTGTGGGTGGAAAACTACGAACCACCATGTCTTCTCTCATTGCGAGGCGTTTACACCCTAAGGTGTGATTATGGAGTCTAGATCATCCAACAGAGACTCTTTACAGACGTAACTCACTGTATGACGTCTTTTGTTCCCAAAGCAGCACTATTTGGTTTTGAAAACAGTTCACCGGCTTGTCCGTTGATTCTATAATGTATATCGTTGTGTGTATCGTAATGTGAATCGTTGCTGCGTAAGATTCATCTTCAAGCCCTTGTACAGCGTTAGACTTCCTTGCCGGGTTTGTAAAAAATTTTCGCGTTTGATTCATGAATACGTGCTTTCCACCTCTTCATTTTAGCATTCGGGTTAGATTCTGAAACCGCAAACGTTAACGGCTGATGGTCCGTAAAGATATTTATGTTCTTATGTTCTTATCGCCATACATATAATGCCGTAATTTGGCAAAAGCCCAAATAATAGCTAGCAATTCCCTTTCATTGGTAGCGTAGTTGATTTCTCGGTCGTTAGATCGAATGGCTTCTTATAATCGGGATATCTGAGCATGACATCTTCAGATCCCAGTTGCGCTGGGGAGAATTGCATTGCAATATTCCGTGATCAATGCCTACTAACTGAACTATTTTCTCCCTTTAAAATTTCTGAGATGGGTCGCGCGATGGCGGCGAAATTCCTAATAGAACACCTGTAGTAGCTAGCTAGACCTAAAAATGACCTGACTTCAAAAACCGTCTTGGGCTCCTGAAAGTTTTCAATGGCCTTGACTTTCTCCGGGTCTGTTGTCATACGGTTAGATGTGACTACAAACCCCAGAAAATTCACGCTTTTCTTGAAAAAAGCGATTTTTCAACTGATACCCTCATATTTGCCTCAAGCAGGCTCTTTAAAACCCAATCTACATGCTTTACATGAGACTCCTCATTCTCTGAAAAGATGATTACGTCAGAGCCAGAGCCAGAGCCAGAGCCAGAGCCAGAGCCAGAGCCAGAGCCAGAGCCAGAGCCAGAGCCAGAGCCAGAGCCAGAGCCAGAGCCAGAGCCAGAGCCAGAGCCAGAGCCAGAGCCAGAGCCAGAGCCAGAGCCAGAGCCAGAGCCAGAGCCAGAGCCAGAGCCAGAGCCAGAGCCAGAGCCAGAGCCAGAGCCAGAGCCAGAGCCAGAGCCAGAGCCAGAGCCAGAGCCAGAGCCAGAGCCAGAGCCAGCGCCAGCGCCAGCCAACACACAAATTGAGGGTTATTTGAAGGTCATGGTTGTCCGTGAAGCCAAAATTATGACGGCGGCAGGAAAGCCAGTAAGGTATCATAACAACTGCACAAAAAATGGTTTTAAAACTGTCAAATAAAAGAATTTAAGAAAATTAAAGCAGACTTCAAAAAAACCTTTGCATTTGCAGAAAGTTCTGTCAAATCAATTGAAAAGGAAAAACAATCAGTTGAGGGGGATAAATAAATTACTAAAATACTCAACAAAAAGTTAGTAAGGAAGGGATATCTTTGGCGCAGTGAAGACCACATACCCTTAAATTATTAGATTCAACATTTTTTTGGCATATAATATGATAGTCTGATTTTTAAGTACACCACTTCATTTAATTTGTAACAAACAATGTTAGGCTTTCAACAATATTTGAATCGTTTTTTCCTATATAATATAGTAGATAACACACTGTGAGATAAAGCATCTAATATCCAGATAACTTAATGAATAAAATTGTTTTTCATACAACTTTTTGAGCGGATTGGCAGCTATAAAGGATAGTCTTCCGCTAAACTCTATGGAGTCCGTGACAAAGTTATAATACCGTTTGCAAGCGTATATAACAAATCAGCCCTCAGCAATAGGAACAGATCTATCTGAATAAATAAATAAATAAAAATACATTTTTAATGGTGACAGCTGCATAAATACTTGCAAATATGCAAAATATATGCAAAAAGCATGGATTCTGTATTCTGTGCATGAGAAAAGAAAAATTAAGCGAGTTATGAAATAAATATTACTTCAGTTACCAAAAAAATATGAAAATCAAATTGGCAAAAATTATGCGCCAATACTATCTAATAGGGTACAATAAATTTTTAATAGTTTTCTTTTTGTTGAAGACAGCTTTTATGTTGGCCGGATCGGGCAACTTTATCATATGTCTGCCATTGAAAGAATGAATCGGCGTACCAAAACTAGACTTCTCTTACCAATTTTATCAATTTTTAATGTGTACTTTATAAAATGTTGTTCAAAAATTTATTTTATTTGCACACATGGCAGCAAATCAAATGACAGCTTAAAATATATAAATATATATATATGGAAATAAATTAATATATAGAAATAGAAGCCGCAGAGAAAAACACAAGACACCATAAATTAACATAAATATTCTTTGTGTTACGCTTATGAGATTTCATTTAAAATACAGTACGGTTCGCATTATTCAATGATTAAATTGTTGCGTATACGCCACAATAATGCAAATATAAATACTGAATAAGTACACCGAAAGAAAACTTTGATTAAATAATTAGTTGCTTACTTGGATCGCCCACCAGGAGTGTTTAAAGCTAATCTTAAAACAAAGATTGTTTTAAGCATGATTTTTTCAATCTGATTTTATCGTAATTCAACACCGAGTCAGCTTAAAAATGTAACCCTTAATAGTCATTTATTCAAATATTTAATTAATTATGTCAACTTAACATTAATATTAAATACGAGAATTTGAAGACTTCATTCGTACTTTTTTCACCTATGAATGGGCTTACGATAAGTCTAGTCAGGATTAGACTAGTCTTATCGTAAGCCCATTCATAGTAAGTATTACGAATATTACATTTTTATGAACGACTTCAATTTAGCATGCTTATCTTTCTGTGTATCCCTGATTTTAATTAGGAAATCTAGTTGGGTTAATTAAATTACTGTGGGCTAAAAAGCCGCACATAATTAACATGCATAACAGATATAGATCTGAATATACTATATTAGCTAATTAGTTAGTTAGTTAGTTAGTTTCTAATAAAACTTAGAAGATAGGTCTATATATTTGCCAGGTTATATAATACAACTTGATGGAGCACACCAAATATTGGACCTAGTCTGAGCAGGACTCGAATTTAAATCCCAAATAGGTGCAAATAGGTAAATTAACCTAAAACTAGGAGTAAAACAGTGTCAGCCAGAAGCAAAGTAAATTTCAATTAAACACTTAGTGGCTTAAATTGCGATGCCTGTCGGAGGTCTGTCGGGGTCCGGCAGTCTGACCGCGGCTGTAGTTGAGCTTTCTTTATTTCTCTTTTTCATTGCTTGCCTTTGTTTTATTTTGCGTGGGCATTAAATGAAATTTTGCCCGGAAACTTACCCCGGAGCCTGAATACATGTCGGGGTCGGGGTCGGTGGCTTCAGCAACACGGACATGGTGGCTTGAGCAAACGCGCCACATGTAAAATGTTACTCAACCTGGCTAACGCACATGAAATAAACACAGACTCTAATACACTCACTTATGCCACTACACCAAAAACAAATTAGTTAAAACAAATTTGATTTGTTTTTTTGGCGCTTCTTATGCTTTAATCGCACTGCAAGGCGGAGCAGAATACTCTAAATGTAATTTATATAATATGAAATAAATAAATAAATAAATTTTAATACAATATAAACATCAAGTTGGCTTCCTCCAAGCAATGTCTTCTACTCCTTATACCCCCTTCCCATTGGATTAACATTATTTTTTTTGTTAATTAGGAAATACAGTCAAATAGAGTCACATACATGCTACAAATGGAGCGGTTCACCTTCATTTCTTTGTTCTTCCTCCGGCTCCAGCTCCAGCTCCAGCTCCATCTCTATCTCCATCTCCATCTCCATCTCCATCTCCATCTCCATCTCCATCTCCATCTCCATCTCCATCTCCATCTCCATCTCCATCTCCATCTCCATCTCCATCTCCATCTCCATCTCCATCTCCATCTCCATCTCCATCTCCATCTCCATCTCCATCTCCATCTCCATCTCCATCTCCATCTCCATCTCCATCTCCATCTCCATCTCCATCTCCATCTCCATCTCCATCTCCATCTCCATCTCCATCTCCATCTCCATCTCCATCTCCATCTCCATCTCCATCTCCATCTCCATCTCCATCTCCATCTCCATCTCCATCTCCATCTCCATCTCCATCTCCATCTCCATCTCCATCTCCATCTCCATCTCCATCTCCATCTCCATCTCCATCTCCATCTCCATCTCCATCTCCATCTCCATCTCCATCTCCATCTCCATCTCCATCTCCATCTCCATCTCCATCTCCATCTCCATCTCCATCTCCATCTCCATCTCCATCTCCATCTCCATCTCCATCTCCATCTCCATCTCCATCTCCATCTCCATCTCCATCTCCATCTCCATCTCCATCTCCATCTCCATCTCCATCTCCATCTCCATCTCCATCTCCATCTCCATCTCCATCTCCATCTCCATCTCCATCTCCATCTCCATCTCCATCTCCATCTCCATCTCCATCTCCATCTCCATCTCCATCTCCATCTCCATCTCCATCTCCATCTCCATCTCCATCTCCATCTCCATCTCCATCTCCATCTCCATCTCCATCTCCATCTCCATCTCCATCTCCATCTCCACCTCCTGCTCCACTTCTTTACCCGCCTGAGATTACACAAATTATAATTTCGACGCCTGCACTGACATCGATAAGCATAAGAAATGTCAAGGCCATTTGTATTTGAATTTCTCTCGATAAACTTTTTTTACATTATATTATATATTATATATTTTTTCTCAGTGTAATAAATACACTCCCACCAACGCAAAGCTAGGTATCCTTTGAAAGGGCTGCACATAGGGAAAATGGAAACCGCAAACTACGAATTAAATGAAGGTGACAAAACAAATATTCCAAGCAAAACCAAATGCGAATGTTGCCGTCTGGCAAGACAGACACACCAGAATGAATATAAAAGGAAATGACAAATGACAAGCCTTATGCCGAGTTGGGTCCTGGGTCCTCAAAGGACCAGTTCTGTCTGTTCGTTTCAATGAGTAGAAAGATATCTAGGATAGGCCTAGGCTCAGACCACGACGCAGTCAATTGCGAGTGTGCTTCGTGTGAGTATTCTTCTTCAAAAAAAAAAGAGGGTAACTATATGGTTTTTTTAAATATAGGATTTTCATGTTGGGTGTTAATTTCGTGCTTCATAATGCTCGTGAATGTCAAATTGTCACTTTCGCGATATTGTTTGACCCTGAAATTTTTTTAGTAAATTTAATAGTTTGCATTTTTCTTCATCGTTTAGATGATCAATTCTGTAATCTTGTTCCGTAGAAATTTCGTTGATTAAAGCGTAATTTATTTCTTTTGTAAGTACTCAAGGTTGAAGACATATTTTGTTTTGACATAGTTTTTTCCTGCGTTTGGGTCCCAAATGACTTTTCTGTTATGGAGAGACATTTCGTTTAAAATTAACTTGGAAATAAACCTTAGCCAGTATCACATTGTTGCACATATAGTTATCAGCTGTGCAATTTTTATCAAAAGCTTTAATTATTCTATTAATAATACCTTTACCTATCTTCCTTTTGTGCGGTTGTTCGCTTGTGCGCCGCTCGCCCGCTCAAATTTTTGTTGTTGCTTTTCGCATTGCTCAAGCATTGTTTGTGTAATTTCTTGCTACTAATAGCTATTTCTTTGCGCTCTCAATTTGCGCGCTCTTCATACTAATCATAATAATACCCAGTAAGAAACTTTTAGCATATTTTTTTTCTTACTAATATTGTGTACTAATAAAATGTCTTGCTGCAAGTTGAATTGTACGGCCCAGCGCGTGTTGGTTACCAACCAAGGTTTGTTAACTGCTGGTTGTGTGACAACATGCATGGCAAATGTGCAGTTCTAACTGGGCGAGATAATGACAAGTTGGAAAAAGACAATTCCAAAAAAGGTTGTGGAGGCATTGTCCGAGGGCCAATGACTTGCAATTGAATTTCTCCAAAATGTATAATTCTCAGAGAGATCAATTTCTTAAGTTGCATAAAATGTCCAAGCTTTTGTCAAGTGATTTTGATACGAGCATTGAGATGCTTAGTGAGTTTAATTTCGAATCCCCACCTATCCGTCAGTTAGAGGATCAATTTTTAAATGTTCCTCTTCCATCTTCCTCTGCAATGGCTATCCCCCCTTTAGAAAATTTATCAACTCCTCGCCGTTTAGAATTATCTCCGGTTCATTTTACTCGCCCTCGCCTTCACCGTCAGTTGGCCACTCTTCCTTTGAACACCCCGATAATTCTTCAAATACCAATCTATTTGCAGTTCATGTCCAACCAACTTCTCCTAATAAAGCTCAGGCTAGTGCTCCAACTAATGCACGAGTTACAAGTCCAGCTGTCCCTCCAGCTCCTGCTGCCGTTGCAGCTCCACTTCAGTTGGTGTCTGCGACTTCATCTCCGGCAACTGCCTCAATTAAGTCCCATCCTGGTACTGCACCCATAACTGTGCTTCCAGCTTCGGTAACTGTTCAGGGTTCTGACCCTGCCCCGATTCCTTTGCTTACTGTTGTTGCACCACGTAAGCAAATTTTCCTATCTAGACTTTCAGCTGATACTACATGTGAAGCTATTGCTGCATATATTGCCAGCAAATCTTCAAGCAATGTATCCATATCTAAATTTAATTTTTCTGAACTTAGGGAATAGCCTCCTTCAAAATTAACGTTCCATCAGACACATTCTCACTTATTTGTGATACAAATTTCTGGCCACCACAAATAATTGTTCATGAGTTCAACCATTAGTAATAATCCTCCAAAAAACTAGATCGATCTTCAGATTTACTACATATCAGTTATCAGAATGTTAGAGATCTAGTGTCTAACCTTAAAAATGTATTTTTACAAAGTTCTTCCTACGAGTCTCAAATTATTGTTTTTTCTGAGACATGGCTTAATTCCCTCACAATTTCAAATTCTGAAATTTTTTCTACAGCCTTTACATCCTACAGAAAAGATAGAAAAACTCATCGTGGTGGTGAGGTACTCATTGCAG
>JAECWQ010000140.1:0-15140 GCA_018150835.1 Drosophila repletoides | reverse complement strand
CTCTAGATGACCTGGAATGACATAAAAGATGACCTCCATGACCTCCAGATGACCTCCAGATGACCTCCAGATGACCCGCCCCCGATGACCTCCAGATGACCTCCCGATGACCTCCAGATGACCTCCCGATGACCTCCCGATGACCTCCAGATGAACCTCCAGATGACCTCTAGGCCAGGATGACCTCTCAGATTACCACGAGATGACCTCCCTCTAACTAATGATAACCTGCCGATGACCTCCCGATGACCTCCACATGACCTCTAGATGACCTGCCGATGACCTCCCGATGACCTCCAGATGACCTCCACATAACCTCCCGATGACCTCTAGATGACCTGCAAATGACCTCCAGATGACTTCCCGATAACCTCCCGATGACCTCCAGATGACCTCTAGATGACCTACAGATGACCTCTAGATGACTTCCAGATGACCTCTAGATGACCTCTTGCTGAACTCCAGACGATTTCCAGAGGACCTCCAGATGACCTCCAGAGGACCTCTAGATGACCTCCAGATGACCTCCAGATGACCTCTAGATGACCTGCCGATGACCTCCCGATGACCTCCAGATGACCTCCAGATGACCTCCAGATGACCTCCAGATGACCTCTGGATGACCTCTAGACGACCTCTAGAGGACCTCCCAATGACCTCCAGATAACCTCCCGATGACCTCCAGATAACCTCTAGATGAACTCCAGATGACCTCCAGATGACCTCCAGATGACCTCCAGATGACCTCTAGATGACCTGCCAATGACTTCCCGATGACCTCCAGATGACCTCCCGATGACCTCCAGATGACCTCCAGATGACCTCGGGATGACATCAGAGGACCTCCAGATAACCTCCAGATGACTTCAAGATTACCTCTACATGACTTCCAGGTGACCTCCAATGGACCTCCAGAGGACCTCCAGATGACCTCCAGATGACCTCCAGATGACCTCCAGATGACCTATACATGACCTCCCGATGACCTCTAGATGACCTCCGGATGACCTCTAGATGACGTCCACATAACATCCAGAGGACCTCCAGATAACCTCCACATGACCTCCAGATGACCTCTAGATGACCTCTAGAGGACCTCCGAATGACCTCCAGATAACCTCCCGATGACCTCCAGATAACCTCTAGATGAACTCCAGATGACCTCCAGATGACCTCCACATGACCTCCTGATGACCTCTATATAACCTCTAGATGACATCCAGATGACCTCCAAATGACCTCCAGATGACCTCCAGATGACCTCCAGATGACCTCCAGATGACCTCCAGAGGACCTCCCGATGACCTCCAGATGACCTCTAGATGACCTACAGATAACCTCTAGATGACCTCCGGATGACCTCTAGATAACCTCCAGATGACCTCCCGATGACCTCCAGATGACCTCAAGATGACCTATTGCTGACCTCCAGATGACCTCCAGATGACCTCCAGAGGACCTCTATATAACCTCTAGATAACCTCCAGATGACCTCCAGATGACCACCCGAAGACCTCCAGATGACCTCCAGATGACCTCCAGATAACCTCCCGATGACCTCCAGATAACCTCTAAATGAACTCCAGATGACCTCCAGAGCACCTCCCGTTGACCTCTGGATGACCTCTAGATGACCTACAGATGACCTCCAGATAACCTCCAGAGGACCTCCAGATGACCTCCAGATGACCTCTGGATGACCTCTAGACGACCTCTAGAGGACCTCCCAATGACCTCCAGATATCCTCCCGATGACCTCCAGATAACCTCTAGACGAACTCCAGATGACCTTCAGAAGACCTCCAGATGACCTCCAGAGGACCTCCCGATGACCTCCAGACGACCTCCACATGTCCTCCTGATGACCTCTATATAACGTCTAGATGACATCCAGATGACCTCCAAATGACCTCCAGATGACCTCCAGATGACCTCCAGATGACCTCCAGATGACCTCCAGATGACCTCCAGATGACCTCCAGATGACCTCTAGATGACCTACAGATGACCTCTAGATGACCTCCAGAGGACCTCCCGATGACCTCCAAATGACCTCTAGATGACATCCAGATGACCTCCAAATGACCTCCAGATGACCTCCAGATGACCTCCAGATGACCTCCAGATGACCTCCCGATGACCTCCAGATAACCTCTAGATGAACTCCAGATGACCTCCAGATGACCTCCAGATGACCTCCAGATGACCTCTAGATGACCTGCCAATGACTTCCCGATGACCTCCACATGACCTCCACGTGACCTCCAGATGACCTCCAGATGACCTCCGGATGACATCCAGAGGACCTCCAGATAACCTCCAGATGACTTCAAGATTACCTCTACATGACTTCCAGGTGACCTCCAATGGACCTCCAGAGGACCTCCAGATGACCTCCAGATGACCTCCAGATGACCTCCAGATGACCTATACATGACCTCCCGATGACCTCTAGATGACCTCCGGATGACCTCTAGATGACGTCCACATAACATCCAGAGGACCTCCAGATAACCTCCACATGACCTCCAGATGACCTCTAGATGACCTCTAGAGGACCTCCCGATGACCTCCAGATAACCTCCCGATGACCTCCAGATAACCTCTAGATGAACTCCAGATGACCTCCAGATGACCTCCACATGACCTCCTGATGACCTCTATATAACCTCTAGATGACATCCAGATGACCTCCAAATGACCTCCAGATGACCTCCAGATGACCTCCAGATGACCTCCAGATGACCTCCAGAGGACCTCCCGATGACCTCCAGATGACCTCTAGATGACCTACAGATGACCTCTAGATGACCTCCAGATGACCTCTAGATAACCTCCAGATGACCTCCCGATGACCTCCAGATGACCTCAAGATGACCTATTGCTGACCTCCAGATGACCTCCAGATGACCTCCAGATGACCTCTAGATGACCTCCAGATGACCTCCAGATGACCTCCAGATGACCACCAGATGACCTCCAGATGACCTCCAGATGACCTCCAGATAACCTCCCCGATGACCTCCAGATAACCTCTAAATGAACTCCAGATGACCTCCAGAGCACCTCCCGTTGACCTCTGGATGACCTCTAGATGACCTACAGATGACCTCCAGATGACCTCCAGATGACCTCCAGATGACCTCCAGATGACCTCTGGATGACCTCTAGACGACCTCTAGAGGACCTCCCAATGACCTCCAGATAACCTCCCGATGACCTCCAGATGACCTCTAGATGACCTCCCGATGACCTCCAGATGACCTCCAGATGACCTCCAGATGACCTCCAGATGACCTCCAGATGACCTCCAGATGACCTCCAGATGACCTCCAGATGACCTCCAGATGACCTCCAGATGACCTCCAGATGACCTCCAGATGACCTCCAGATGACCTCCAGATGACCTCCAGATGACCTCCAGATGACCTCCAGAGGACCTCCCGATGACCTCCAGATGACCTCCAGATGACCTCCAGATGACCTCTAGATGACCTCCAGATGACCTCCAGATGACCTCCACATGACCTCCAGATGACCTCTAGATGACCTCCAGATGACCTCCAGATGACCTCCAGATGACCTCCAGATGACCTCCAGATGACCTCCAGATGACCTCCAGATGACCTCCAAATGACCTCCAGATGACCTCCAGATGACCTCCAAATGACCTCTAGATGACCTACCCAGATGACCTCCAGATGACCTCTAGATAACCTCCAGATGACCTCCAGATGACCACCCGAAGACCTCCAGATGACCTCCAGATGACCTCCAGATAACCTCCCGATGACCTCCAGATAACCTCTAAATGAACTCCAGATGACCTCCAGAGCACCTCCCGTTGACCTCTGGATGACCTCTAGATGACCTACAGATGACCTCCAGATAACCTCCAGAGGACCTCCAGATGACCTCCAGATGACCTCTGGATGACCTCTAGACGACCTCTAGAGGACCTCCCAATGACCTCCAGATATCCTCCCGATGACCTCCAGATAACCTCTAGACGAACTCCAGATGACCTTCAGAAGACCTCCAGATGACCTCCAGAGGACCTCCCGATGACCTCCAGACGACCTCCACATGTCCTCCTGATGACCTCTAGATGACCTATAGACGACACCCAGAGGACCTCTAGATGACCTCCGGATGACCTCTAGATAACCTCCAGATGACCTCCAGACGACCTCAAAATGACCTCTATAATGACCTCCGGATGACCTCTAGATAACCTCCAGATGACCTCCAGATAACCTCCCGATGACCTCCAGATAACCTCTAGATGAACTCCAGATGACCTCCAGAGGACCTCCCGTTGACCTCTGGATGACCTCCAGATGACGTTCAGATTACCTCCAGATGACCTCCAGAGGACCTTCCGATGACATCCAGATGACCTCTAGATGACATCCAGATGACCTCTAGATAACCTCCCGATGACCTCCAGATGACCTCCCGATGAATTCCAGATGACCTCCAGATGACCTCCAGATGAGCTCCAGAGGACATCCCGATGACCTCCAGATGACCTCCCGATGAATTCCAGATGACCTCCAGATGACCTCCAGATGAGCTCCAGAGGACATCCCGATGACCTCCAGATGACCTCCCGATGACCTCCAGATGACCTCCAGATGACCTCCAGATGACCTCCAGATAGCATCCAGATGACCTCCAGATGACCTCCAGAGGACCTCCCGATGACCTCCAGATGACCTCCCGATGACCTTCCGGTGACCTCCCGATGACCTCTAGATGACCAGCGGATGACCTCTAGATTACCACGAGATGACCTCCATATGACCTCTAGATGACCTGCCGATGACCTCCCGATGACCTCCACATGATCTCTAGATGACCTGCCGATGACCTCCCGATGACCTACAGATGACTTCAAGATTACCTCTAGATGACCTCCAGTTGACATCCAGAGGACCTCCAGATGACCTCCAGATGACCTCCAGAGGAGCTCCCGATGACCTCCAGACGACCTCCACATGACCTCCTGATGACCTCTATATAACCTCTAGATGACATCCAGATGACCTCCAAATGACCTCCAGATAACCTCCAGATGACCTCCAGATGACCTCCAGAGGACCTCCTGATGACCTCCAGATGACCTCCAGATGACCTACAGATGACCTCCCAATGACCTCCAGATAACCTCCCGATGACCTCCAGGTAACCTCTAGATGAACTCCAGATGACCTCCAGATGACCTCCAGAGGAGCTCCCGATGACCTCCAGACGACCACCACATGACCTCCTGATGACCTCTATATAACCTCTAGATGAAATCCAGATAACATCCAGATTACCTCCAGATGACCTCCAGAGGACCTCCCGATGACCTCCAGATGACCTCTAGATGACCTCCAGATGACCTCTAGATGACCTACAGATGACCTCTAGATGACCTCCAGAGGACCTCCCGATGACCTCCAGATGACCTCTAGATGACCTCCAGTTGACATCCGGAGGACCTCCAGATGACCTCCAGATGACCTCTTGCGGACCTCAAGATGACCTCTAGATGACCTCTAGATGACCTCTAGATGACCTCCAGATGACCTCTAGATAACCTCCCGATGACCTCCCGATGACCTCCAGATGACCTCCCAATGACCTCCCGATGACCTCCACATGATCTCTAGATGACCTGCCGATGACCTCCCGATGACCTCCAGATGACTTCAAGATTACCTCTAGATGACCTCCAGTTGACATCCAGAGGACCTCCAGATGACCTCCAGATGACCTCTTGCGGACCTCAAGATGACCTCTAGATGACCTCTAGATGACCTCTAGATGACCTCCAGATGACCTCTAGATAACCTCCAGATGACCTCCCGATGACCTCCAGATGACCTCCCAATGACCTCCCGATGACCTCCACATGACCTCTAGATGACCTCCAGATGACCTCCAGATGACCTCCAGAGGAGCTCCCGATGACCTCCAGACGACCTCCACATGACCTCCTGATGACCTCTATATAACCTCTAGATGACATCCAGATGACCTCCAAATGACCTCCAGATAACCTCCAGATGACCTCCAGATGACCTCCAGAGGACCTCCTGATGACCTCCAGATGACCTCCAGATGACCTATAGATGACCTCCCAATGACCTCCAGATAACCTCCCGATGACCTCCAGGTAACCTCTAGATGAACTTCAGATAACCTCCCAATGACCACCAGATAACCTCTAGATGACCTATAGACGACCTCTAGAGGACCTCCCAATGACCTCCAGATAACCTTCCGATGACCTCCAGATAACCTCTAGATGAACTCCAGATGACCTCCAGATGACCTCCAGATGACCTCCAGATAACCTCCCGATGACCTCCCGATGACCTCCAGATGACCTCCAGATGACCTCCAGATGAGCTCCAGAGGACCACCCGATGACCTCCATATGACCTCCCGATGACCTTCCGGTGACCTCCCGATGACCCCTCTAGATGACCAGCGGATGACCAGCGGATGACCAGCGGATGACCTCTAGATTACCACGAGATGACCTCCATCTGACCTCTAGATGACCTGCCGATGACCTCCCGATGACCTCCAGATGACCTCCACATAACCTCCAGATGACCTCTAGATGACCTGCAAATCACCTCCAGATGACTTCCCGATAACCTCCCGATGACCTCCAGATGACCTCTAGATGACCTACAGATGACCTCTAGATGACTTCCAGATGACCTCTAGATGACCTCTTGCTGAACTCCAGACGGTTTCCAGAGGACCTCCAGATGACCTCCAGAGGACCTCTAGATGACCTCCAGATGACCTCCAGATGACCTCTAGATGACCTGCCGATGACCTCCCGATGACCTCCAGATGACCTCCAGATGACCTCCCGATGACCTCTGGATGACCTCTAGACGACCTCTAGAGGACCTCCCAATGACCTCCAGATAACCTCCCGATGACCTCCAGATAACCTCTAGATGAACTCCAGATGACCTCCAGATAACCTCCAGATGACCTCCAGATGACCTCTAGATGACCTGCCAATGACCTCCCGATGACCTCCAGATGACCTCCACATAACCTCCAGATGACCTCTAGATGACCTGCAAATGACCTCCAGATGACTTCCCGATAACCTCCCGATGACCTCCAGATGACCTCTAGATGACCTACAGATGACCTCTAGATGACCTCCAGAGGACCTCCCGATGACCTCCAGATGACCTCTAGATGACCTCCAGTTGACATCCAGAGGACCTCCAGATGACCTCCAGATGACCTCTTGCGGACTTCAAGATGACCTCTAGATGACCTCTAGATGACCTCTAGATGACCTCCAGATGACCTCTAGATAACCTCCAGATGACCTCCCGATGACCTCCAGATGACCTCCCAGATGACCTCCCGATGACCTCCACATGATCTCTAGATGACCTCCAGATGACCTCCAGATGACCTCCAGAGGACCTCCTGATGACCTCCAGATGACCTCCAGATGACCTATAGATGACCTCCCAATGACCTCCAGATAACCTCCCGATGACCTCCAGGTAACCTCTAGATGAACTGCAGATAACCTCCTAGATAGCCACCCAGATAACCTCTAGATGACCTATAGACGACCTCTAGATGACCTCCAGTTGACATCCAGAGGACCTCCAGATGACCTCCAGATGACCTCTTGCGGACCTCAAGATGACCTCTAGATGACCTCTAGATGACCTCTAGATGACCTCCAGATGACCTCCAGATGACCTCTTGCGGACCTCAAGATGACCTCTAGATGACCTCTAGATGACCTCCAGATAACCTTCCGATGACCTCCAGATGACCTCCAGATGACCTCCAGATGACCTCTAGATGACCTGCCGATGACCTCCCGATGACCTCCAGATGACCTCCAGATGACCTCCCGATGACCTCTGGATGACCTCTAGACGACCTCTAGAGGACCTCCCAATGACCTCCAGATAACCTCCCGATGACCTCCAGGTAACCTCTAGATGAACTCCAGATGACCTCCAGATGACCTCCAGATGACCTCCAGATGACCTCCAGATGACCTCTAGATGACCTGCCAATGACCTCCCGATGACCTCCAGATGACCTCCATAACCTCCAGATGACCTCTAGATGACCTGCAAATGACCTCCAGATGACTTCCCGATAACCTCCCGATGACCTCCAGATGACCTCTAGATGACCTACAGATGACCTCTAGATGACTTCCAGATGACCTCTAGATGACCTCTTGCTGAACTCCAGACGATTTCCAGAGGACCTCCAGATGACCTCCAGAGGACCTCTTGATGACCTCCAGATGACCTCCAGATGACCTCTAGATGACCTCCCGATGACCTCCCGACGACCTCCAGATGACCTCCAGATGACCTCCAGATGACCTCTGGATGACCTCTAGACGACCTCTAGAGGACCTCCCAATGACCTCCAGATAACCTCCCGATGACCTCGAGATAACCTCTAGATGAACTCCAGAGGACCTCCAGATAACCTCCACTTGACCTCCAGATGACCTCTAGATGACCTCTAGAGGACCTCCGAATGACCTCCAGATAACCTCCCGATGACCTCCAGATAACCTCTAGATGAACTCCAGATGACCTCCAGATGACCTCCAGATGACCTCCAGAGGACCTCCCGATGACCTCCAGACGACCTCCACATGACCTCCTGATGACCTCCATATAACCTCTAGATGACATCCAGATGACCTCCAAATGACCTCCAGATGACCACCAGATGACCTCCAGATGACCTCCAGATGACCTCCAGAGGACCTCCCGATGACCTCCAGATGACCTCTAGATGACCTACAGATGACCTCTAGATGACCTCCAGAGGACCTCCCGATGACCTCTAGATGACCTCTAGATGACCTCCAGTTGACATCCAGAGGACCTCCAGATGACCTCCAGATGACCTCCAGAGGACCTCCCGATGACCTCCAGACGACCTCCACATGACCTCCTGATGACCTCCATATAACCTCTAGATGACATCCAGATGACCTCCAGATGACCTCTAGATGACCTCTAGATGACCTGCCGATGACCTCCCGATGACCTCCAGATGACCTCCAGATGACCTCCAGATGACCTCTGGATGACCTCTAGACGACCTCTAGAGGACCTCCCAGATGACCTCCCGATGACCTCCAGATAACCTCTAGATGAACTCCAGATGACCTCCAGATGACCTCCAGATGACCTCCAGAGGACCTCCAGATGACCTCCAGATGACCTCCAGATGACCTCCAGATGACCTCTAGATGACCTGCCAATGACCTCCCGATGACCTCCACATGACCTCCACATGACCTCCAGATGACCTCCAGATGACCTCCGGATGACATCCAGAGGACCTCCAGATAACCTCCAGATGACTTCTAGATTACCTCTACATGACTTCCAGGTGACCTCCAGAGGACCTCCAGATGACCTCCAGATGACCTCCAGATGACCTCCAGATGACCTCCCGATGACCTCTAGATGACCTCCGGATGACCTCTGGATGACGTCCACATGACATCCAGAGGACCTCCAGATAACCTCCACATGACCTCCAGATGACCTCTAGATGACCTCTAGAGGACCTCCAGATGACCTCCAGATATCCTCCCGATGACCTCCAGATAACCTCTAGATGAACTCCAGATGACCTCCAGATGACCTCCACATGACCTCCTGATGACCTCTATATAACCTCTAGATGACATCCAGATGACCTCCAAATGACCTCCAGATGACCTCCAGATGACCTCCAGATGACCTCCAGATGACCTCCAGATGACCTCCAGATGACCTCCAGAGGACCTCCCGATGACCTCCAGATGACCTCTAGATGACCTACAGATGACCTCTAGATGACCTCCGGATGACCTCTAGATAACCTCCAGATGACCTCCCGATGACCTCCAGATGACCTCAAGATGACCTATTGCTGACCTCCAGATGACCTCCAGATGACCTCCAGAGGACCTCCCGTTGACCTCCAGACGACCTCCACATGACCTCCTGATGACCTCTATATAACCTCTAGATAACCTCCAGATGACCTCCAGATGACCTCCCGAAGACCTCCAGATGACCTCCAGATGACCTCCAGATAACTTCCCGATGACCTCCAGATAACCTCTAAATGAACTCCAAATGACCTCCAGAGCACCTCCCGTTGACCTCTGGATGACCTCTAGATGACCTCCAGATGACCTCCAGATGACCTCCAGAGGACCTCCAGATGACCTCCAGATGACCTCTGGATGACCTCTAGATGACCTCTAGATGACCTCCCGATGACCTCCAGATGACCTCCCGATGACCTCCAGATGACCTCCAGATGACCTCCAGATGACCTCCAGATGACCTCCAGATGACCTCCAGAGGACCTCCAGATGACCTCCAGACGACCTCCAGATGACCTCCTGATGACCTCTATATGACCTCTAGATGACCTCCAGATGACCTCCAAATGACCTCCAGATGACCTCCAGATGACCTCCAGATGACCTCCAGATGACCTCCAGAGGACCTCTAGATGACCTCTAGATGACCTCCAGAGGACCTCCCGATGACCTCCAGATGACCTCTAGATGACCTCCAGACGACATCCAGAGGACCTCTAGATGACCTCCGGATGACCTCTAGATAACCTCCAGATGACCTCCAGAGGACCTCAAGATGACCTCTAGATGACCTCCGGATGACCTCTAGATAACCTCCAGATGACCTCCAGATAACCTCCCGAAGACCTCCAGATAACCTCTAGATGAACTCCAGATGACCTCCAGATAGCCTCCAGATGACCTCCAGAGGACCTCCCGTTGACCTCTGGATGACCTCTAGATGACCATCAGATGACCTCTGGATGACCTCTGGATGACCTCTGGATGACCTCCGGATGACCTCTAGATGACCTCCAGATGACCTCTAGATGACCTCCCGATGACCTCCAGATGACCTCTAGATGACTTCCAGATGACCTCCGGATGACCTCCAGATGACCTCCAGAGGACCTCCCGATGACCTCCAGATGACCTCTGGATGACCTCTAGATGACCTCCAGATGACCTCCAGATGAGCCTCCAGATGACCTCCAGATGACCTCCAGATGACCTCCCAGATGACCTCTCCGATGACCTCCCGATGACCTCTAGATGACCTCTAGATGACCACCAGATGACCTCCGAGATGACCTCCAGATGACCTCTAGATGACCTCCAGATGACCTCCAGATGACCTCTAGATGACCTCCAGATGACCTCCCGATGACCTCCAGATGACCTCCGGATGACCTCCAGATGACCTCTAGATGACCTCCAGATGACCTCCAGATGACCTCCCGATGACCTCCAGATGACCTCCAGATGACCTCTAGATGACCTCCAGATGACCTCTGGATGACCTCCAGATGACCTCTAGATGACCTCTTGCTGAACTCCAGACGTTTCCAGAGGACCTCCCGATGACCTCCAGATAACCTCTAGATGAACTCCAGATGACCTCCAGATGACCTCCAGATGATCTCCAGATGACCTCCAGATGACCTCCAGATGACCTCTAGATGACCTGACAATGACCTCCCGATGACCTCCACATGACCTCCACATGACCTCCAGATGACCTCCAGATGACCTCCGGATGACATCCAGAGGACCTCCAGATAACCTCCAGATGACTTCAAGATTACCTCTACATGACTTCCAGGTGACCTCCAGAGGACCTCCAGAGGACCTCCCGATGACCTCCAGATAACCTCTAGATGACCTCCAGATGACCTCCAGAGGACCTCCCGTTGACCTCTGGATGACCTCCAGATGACCTTCAGATTACCTCCAGATGACCTCCAGAGGACCTTCCGATGACATCCAGATGACCTCTAGATGACATCCAGATGACCTCTAGATAACCTCCCGATGACCTCCAGATGACCTCCCGATGAATTCCAGATGACCTCCAGATGACCTCCAGATGAGCTCCAGAGGACATCCCGATGACCTCCAGATGACCTCCCGATGACCTCCAGATGACCTCCAGATGACCTCCAGATGAGCTCCAGAGGACCTCCCGATGACCTCCATATGACCTCCCGATGACCTTCCGGTGACCTCCCGATGACCTCTAGATGACCAGCGGATGACCAGCGGATGACCAGCGGATGACCTCTAGATTACCACGAGATGACCTCCATCTGACCTCTAGATGACCTGCCGATGACGTCCCGATGACCTCCAGATGACCTCCACATAACCTCCAGATGACCTCTAGATGACCTGCAAACGACCTCCAGATGACTTCCCGATAACCTCCCGATGACCTCCAGATGACCTCTAGATGACCTACAGATGACCTCTAGATGACTTCCAGATGACCTCTAGATGACCTCTTGCTGAACTCCAGACGATTTCCAGAGGACCTCCAGATGACCTCCAGATGACCTCTAGATGACCTCCAGATGACCTCCAGATGACCTCTAGATGACCTCCCGATGACCTCCCGATGACCTCCAGATGACCTCCAGATGACCTCCCGATGACCTCTGGATGACCTCTAGACGACCTCTAGAGGACCTCCCAATGACCTCCAGATAACCTCCCGATGACCTCCAGATAACCTCTAGAAGAACTCCAGATGACCTCCAGATGACCTCTAGATGACCTGCCAATGACCTCCCGATGACCTCCAGATGACCTCCAAATAACCTCCAGATGACCTCTAGATGACCTGCAAATGACCTCCAGATGACTTCCCGATAACCTCCCGATGACCTCCAGATGACCTCTAGATGACCTACAGATGACCTCTAGATGACTTCCAGATGACCTGCAAATGATGACCTCTAGATGACCTTCCAGATGACCTCTAGATGACCTCTAGATGACCTCTAGATGACCTCCAGAGCCTCTAGATGCTCTTGCTGACCTCCAGATGACCTCCAGATGACCTCCAGAGGACCTCTTGATGACCTCCAGATGACCTCCAGATGACCTCTAGATGACCTGCCGATGACCTCCCGACGACCTCCAGATGACCTCCAGATGACCTCCAGATGACCTCTGGATGACCTCTAGACGACCTCTAGAGGACCTCCCAATGACCTCCAGATAACCTCCCGATGACCTCCATATAACCTCTAGATGAACTCCAGAGGACCTCCAGATAACCTCCACTTGACCTCCAGATGACCTCTAGATGACCTCTAGAGGACCTCCAGATGACCTCCAGATAACCTCCCGATGACCTCCAGATAACCTCTAGATGAACTCCAGATGACCTCCAGATGACCTCCAGATGACCTCCAGAGGACCTCCCGATGACCTCCAGACGACCTCCACATGACCTCCTGATGACCTCCATATAACCTCTAGATGACATCCAGATGACCTCCAAATGACCTCCAGATGACCATCAGATGACCTCCAGATGACCTCCAGATGACCTCCAGAGGACCTCCCGATGACCTCCAGATGACCTCCAGATGACCTCTAGATGACCTCCAGATGACCTCCAGATGACTTCCAGAGGACCTCCCGATGACCTCCAGATGACCTCTAGATGACCTCCAGATGACCTCCAGATGACCTCCAGATGATCTCCAGATGACCTCCAGATGACCTCCAGATGACCTCTAGATGACCTGACAATGACTTCCCGATGACCTCCACATGACCTCCACGTGACCTCCAGATGACCTCCAGATGACCTCCGGATGACATCCAGAGGACCTCCAGATAACCTCCAGATGACTTCAAGATTACCTCTACATGACTTCCAGGTGACCTCCAGAGGACCTCCAGAGGACCTCCCGATGACCTCCAGATAACCTCTAGATGAACTCCAGATGACCTCCAGATAGCCTCCAGATGACCTCCAGAGGACCTCCCGTTGACCTCTGGATGACCTCCAGATGACCTTCAGATTACCTCCAGATGACCTCCAGAGGACCTTCCGATGACATCCAGATGACCTCTAGATGACATCCAGATGACCTCTAGATAACCTCCCGATGACCTCCAGATGACCTCCCGATGAATTCCAGATGACCTCCAGATGACCTCCAGATGAGCTCCAGAGGACATCCCGATGACCTCCAGATGACATCCCGATGACCTCCAGATGACCTCCAGATGACCTCCAGATGAGCTCCAGAGGACCTCCCGATGACCTCCATATGACCTCCCGATGACCTTCCGGTGACCTCCCGATGACCTCTAGATGACCAGCGGATGACCAGCGGATGACCAGCGGATGACCTCTAGATTACCACGAGATGACCTCCATCTGACCTCTAGATGACCTGCCGATGACGTCCCGATGACCTCCAGATGACCTCCAATAACCTCCAGCTGACCTCCAGATGACCTCTAGATGACCTGCAGACGACCTCCAGATGACCTCCCGATAACCTCCCGATGACCTCCAGATGACCTCTAGATGACCTACAGATGACCTCTAGATGACTTCCAGATGACCTCTAGATGACCTCTTGCTGAACTCCAGACGATTTCCAGAGGACCTCCAGATGACCTCCAGATGACCTCTAGATGACCTCCAGATGACCTCCAGATGACCTCTAGAGGACCTCCCAATGACCTCCAGATAACCTCCCGATGACCTCCAGATAACCTCCAGATGACCTCCAGATGACCTCTAGATGACCTCCAGATGACCTCCAGATGACCTCTAGATGACCTGCCGATGACCTCCCGATGACCTCCAGATGACCTCCAAATAACCTCCAGATGACCTCTAGATGACCTGCAAATGACCTCCAGATGACTTCCCGATAACCTCCCGATGACCTCCAGATGACCTCTAGATGACCTACAGATGACCTCTAGATGACTTCCAGATGACCTCTAGATGACCTTCTTCCCCATTGTCAGACGATTTCCAGAGGACCTCCAGATGACCTCCAGAGGACCTCTTGAATGGCCTCAGATGACCTCCAGATGACCTCTAGATGACCTGCCGATGACCTCCCGACGGCTCCAGATGACCTCCAGATGACCTCCAGATGACCTCTGGATGACCTCTACTCTAGAGGACCTCCCACACCTCCAGATAACCTCCCGATGACCTCCATATAACCTCTAGATGAACTCCAGAGGACCTCAGATAACCTCCACT
>JAECWQ010000139.1:0-101808 GCA_018150835.1 Drosophila repletoides | reverse complement strand
ACTTATTAAGATCAGACTACTATTAGAATACTGATGAAATAGAAAGAATTGCTCACAATAAATTTGAAAGATCAGACATCTTTATTATATAAGAATGCTATAGCAACAATCGGTTGAAATAAATACAATGTTTAAGGGAAATAATTAATATCAAACTTCTATTAGTATACCGATGAAATAGAAAGAATTGCTCACAATAATATATTAAGATCAGACTTCTTTATTATATAAGAATGCTATAGCAACAATCGGTTGAAATAAATACAATTTTTTAGGGAAATTATTAAGGTCAGACTACTATTAGAATATTGATGAATTAGAAAGAATTGCTCACAGTAAATTATTTAGATCAGACTTCTTTATCATATAAGAATGCTATAGCAACAATCGGTTGAAATAAAAACATTTCTTATGGGAAATTATTAAGATCAAACTTCTATTAGTATACCGATGAAATAGAAAGAATTGCTCACAATAAATTTGAAAGATCAGACATCTTTATTATATAAGAATGCTATAGCAACAATCGGTTGAAATAAATACAATGTTTAAGGGAAATAATTAATATCAAACTTCTATTAGTATACCGATGAAATAGAAAGAATTGCTCACAATAATATATTAAGATCAGACTTCTTTATTATATAAGAATGCTATAGCAACAATCGGTTGAAATAAATACAATTTTTTAAGGGAAATTATTAAGGTCAGACTACTATTAGAATATCGATGAAATAGAAAGAATTGCTCACAATAAATTTGAAAGATCAGACTTCTTTATTATATAAGAATGCTATAGCAACAATCGGTTGAAATAAAAACATTTCTTATGGGAAATTATTAAGATCAAATTTCTATTAGTATACCGATGAAATAGAAAGAATTGCTCACAATAAATTTGAAAGATCAGACATCTTTATTATATAAGAATGCTATAGCAACAATCGGTTGAAATAAATACAATGTTTAAGGGAAATAATTAATATCAAACTTCTATTAGTATACCGATGAAATAGAAAGAATTGCTCACAATAATATATTAAGATCAGACTTCTTTATTATATAAGAATGCTATAGCAACAATCGGTTGAAATAAATACAATTTTTAAGGGAAATTATTAAGATCAGACTACTATTAGAATATTGATGAATTAGAAAGAATTGCTCACAATAAATATTGAAAGATCAGACTTCTTTATTATATAAGAATGCTATAGCAACAATCGGTTGAAATAAATACAATGTTTTAAGGGAAATAATTAAGATCAAACTTCTATTAGTATACCGATGAAATAGAAAGAATTGCTCACAATAATATATTGAAAGATCAGACTTCTTTATTATATAAGAATGCTATAGCAACAATCGGTTGAAATAAATACATTTTTTAAGGGAAATTATTAAGATCAGACTACTATTAGTATACCGATGAAATAGAAAGAATTGCTCACAATAAATTATTTAGATCAGACTTCTTTATTATATAAGAATGCTATAGCAACAATCGGTTGAAATAAAACATTTCTTATGGGAAATTATTAAGATCAAACTACTATTAGTATACCGATGAAATAGAAAGAATTGCTCACAATAAATTTGAAAGATCAGACATCTTTATTATATAAGAATGCTATAGCAACAATCGGTTGAAATAAATACAATGTTTAAGGGAAATAATTAAGATCAAACTTCTATTAGTATACCGATGAAATAGAAAGAATTGCTCACAATAATATATTAAGATCAGACTTCTTTATTATATAAGAATGCTATAGCAACAATCGGTTGAAATAAATACAATTTTTAAGGGAAATTATTAAGGTCAGACTACTATTAGTATACCGATGAAATAGAAAGAATTGCTCACAATAAATTTAAAAGATCAGACTTCTTTATTATATAAGAATGCTATAGAAACAATCGGTTGAAATAAAAACATTTCTTATGGGAAATTATTAAGATCAAACTTCTATTAGTATACCGATGAAATAGAAAGAATTGCTCACAATAAATTTGAAAGATCAGACATCTTTATTATATAAGAATGCTATAGCAACAATCGGTTGAAATAAATACAATGTTTAAGGGAAATAATTAATATCAAACTTCTATTAGTATACGATGAAATAGAAAGAATTGCTCACAATAATATATTAAGATCAGACTTCTTTATTATATAAGAATGCTATAGCAACAATCGGTTGAAATAAATACAATTTTTAAGGGAAATTATTAAAGTCAGACTACTATTAGAATATTGATGAATTAGAAAAGAATTGCTCACAGTAAATTATTTAGATCAGACTTCTTTATCATATAAGAATGCTATAGCAACAATCGGTTGAAATAAAAACATTTCTTATGGGAAATTATTAAGATCAAACTTCTATTAGTATACCGATGAAAAAGAAAGAATTGCTCACAATAAATTTGAAAGATCAGACATCTTTATTATATAAGAATGCTATAGCAACAATCGGTTGAAATAAATACAATGTTTAAGGGAAATAATTAATATCAAACTTCTATTAGTATACCGATGAAATAAAAAGAATTGCTCACAATAATATATTAAGATCAGACTTCTTTATTATATAAGAATGCTATAGCAACAATCGGTTGAAATAAATACAATTTTTAAGGGAAATTATTAAGGTCAGACTACTATTAGAATATTGATGAATTAGAAAGAATTGCTCACAGTAAATTATTTAGATCAGACTTCTTTATCATATAAGAATGCTATAGCAACAATCGGTTGAAATAAAAACATTTCTTATGGGAAATTATTAAGATCAAACTTCTATTAGTATACCGATGAAATAGAAAGAATTGCTCACAATAAATTTGAAAGATCAGACATCTTTATTATATAAGAATGCTAGAGCAACAATCGGTTGAAATAAATACAATGTTTAAGGAAATAATTAATATCAAACTTCTATTAGTATACCGATGAAATAGAAAGAATTGCTCACAATAATATATTAAGATCAGACTTCTTTATTATATAAGAATGCTATAGCAACAATCGGTTGAAATAAATACAATTTTTAAGGGAAATTATTAAGGTCAGACTACTATTAGAATATTGATGAATTAGAAAGAATTGCTCACAGTAAATTATTTAGATCAGACTTCTTTATCATATAAGAATGCTATAGCAACAATCGGTTGAAATAAAAACATTTCTTATGGGAAATTATTAAGATCAAACTTCTATTAGTATACCGATGAAATAGAAAGAATTGCTCACAATAAATTTGAAAGATCAGACATCTTTATTATATAAGAATGCTATAGCAACAATCGGTTGAAATAAAATCATTTCTTATGGGAAATAATTAAGATCAAACTTCTATTAGTATACCGATGAAATAGAAAGAATTGCTCACAATAAATTTGAAAGATCAGACTTCTTTATTATATAAGAATGCTATAGCAACAATCGGTTGAAATAAAAACATTTCTTATGGGAAATTTTTAAGATCAAACTACTATTAGTATACCGATGAAATAGAAAGAATTGCTCACAATAAATTTGAAAGATCAGACTTCTTTATAATATAAGAATGCTATAGAAACAATCTGTTGAAATAAAATCATTCCTTATGGGAAATTATTAAGATCAGACTACTATTAGAATATTGATGAAATGGAAAGAATTGCTCACAATAATATATTAAGATCAGACTTCTTTATTATATAAGAATGCTATAGCAACAATCGGTTGAAATAAAATCATTCCTTATGGGAAATTATTAAGATCAGACTACTATTAGAATATTGATGAAATGGCAAGAATTGCTCACAATAATATATTAAGATCAGACTTCTTTATTATATAAGAATGCTATAGCAACAATCGGTTGAAATAAATACAATTTCTTAGGGGAAATTATTAAGATCAGACTACTATTAGTATACCGATAAAATAGAAAGAATTGCTCACAATAAATTTGAAAGATCAGACTTCTTTATTATATAGCAAACATTCGGTTGAAATAAAATCATTTCTTATGGGAAATTATTAAGATCAAATTTCTATTAGTATACCGATGAAATAGAAAGAATTGCTCACAATAAATTTGAAAGATTAGACATCTTTATTATATAAGAATGCTATAGCAACAATCGGTTGAAATAAAAACATTTCTTAAGGGAAATTATTAAGATCAAACTTCTATTAGTATACCGATGAAATAGAAAGAATTGCTCACAATAAATTATTTAGATCAGACTTCTTTATCATATAAGAATGCTATAGCAACAATCGGTTGAAATAAAATCATTTCTTATGGGAAATTATTAAGATCAAACTTCTATTAGTATACCGATGAAATAGAAAGAATTGCTCACAATAAATTATTTAGATCAGACTTCTTTATTATATAAGAATGCTATAGCAACAATCGGTTGAAATAAATACAATTTTTAAGGGAAATAATTAAGGTCAGACTACTATTAGTATATTGATGAATTAGAAAGAATTGCTCACAATAAATTATTTAGATCAGACTTCTTTATTATATAAGAATGCTATAGCAACAATCGGTTGAAATAAAAACAATTCTTAAGGGAAATTATTAAGATCAAACTACTATTAGTATACTGATGAATTAGAAAGAATTGCTCACAATAAATTAGATAGATCAGACATCTTTATTATATAAGAATGCTATAGCAACAATCGGTTGAAATAAAATCATTTCTTATGGGAAATAATTAAGATCAAACTTCTATTAGTATACCGATGAAATAGAAAGAATTGCTCACAATAAATTATTTAGATCAGACTTCTTTATTATATAAGAATGCTATAGCAACAATCGGTTGAAATAAATACAATTTTTAAGGGAAATTATTAAGGTCAGACTACTATTAGAATACTGATGAATTAGAAAGAATTGCTCACAATAAATTATTTAGATGAGACTTCTTTATTATATAAGAATGCTATAGCAACAATCGGTTGAAATAAATACAATTTTTAAGGGAAATTATTAAGGTCAGACTACTATTAGAATATTGATGAATTAGAAAGAATTGCTCACAGTAAATTATTTAGATCAGACTTCTTTATCATATAAGAATGCTATAGCAACAATCGGTTGAAATAAAAACATTTCTTATGGGAAATTTTTAAGATCAAACTTCTATTAGTATACCGATGAAATAGAAAGAATTGCTCACAATAAATTTGAAAGATCAGACATCTTTATTATATAAGAATGCTATAGCAACAATCGGTTGAAATAAATACAATGTTTAAGGGAAATAATTAATATCAAACTTCTATTAGTATACCGATGGAATAGAAAGAATTGCTCACAATAATATATTAAGATCAGACTTCTTTATTATATAAGAATGCTATAGCAACAATCGGTTGAAATAAATACAATTTTAAGGGAAATTATTAAGGTCAGACTACTATTAGAATATTGATGAATTAGAAAGAATTGCTCACAATAAATTATTTAGATCAGACTTCTTTATCATATAAGAATGCTATAGCAACAATCGGTTGAAATAAAATCATTTCTTATGGGAAATTATTAAGATCAAATTTCTATTAGTATACCGATGATATAGAAAGAATTGCTCACAATAAATTATTTAAGATCAGACTTCTTTATCATATAAGAATGCTATAGCAACAATCGGTTGAAATAAAAACATTTCTTATGGGAAATTATTAAGATCAAACTTCTATTAGTATACCGATGAAATAGAAAGAATTGCTCACAATAAATTTGAAAGATCAGACATCTTTATTATATAAGCAAACATTCGGTTGAAATAAAATCATTTCTTATGGGAAATAATTAAGATCAAATTTCTATTAGTATACCGATGAAATAGAAAGAATTGCTCACAATAAATTTGAAAGATTAGACATCTTTATTATATAAGAATGCTATAGCAACAATCTGTTGAAATAAAAACATTTCTTATGGGAAATTTTTAAGATCAAACTTCTATTAGTATACCGATGAAATAGAAAGAATTGCTCACAATAAATTTGAAAGATCAGACATCTTTATTATTTAAGAATGCTATAGCAACAATCGGTTGAAATAAATACAATGTTTAAGGGAAATAATTAATATCAAACTTCTATTAGTATACCGATGGAATAGAAAGAATTGCTCACAATAATATATTAAGATCAGACTTCTTTATTATATAAGAATGCTATAGCAACAATCGGTTGAAATAAATACAATTTTTAAGGGAAATTATTAAGGTCAGACTACTATTAGAATATTGATGAATTAGAAACAATTGCTCACAGTAAATTATTTAGATCAGACTTCTTTATCATATAAGAATGCTATAGAAACAATCGGTTGAAATAAAAACATTTCTTATGGGAAATTTTTAAGATCAAACTTCTATTAGTATACCGATGAAATAGAAAGAATTGCTCACAATAAATTATTTAGATCAGACTTCTTTATCATATAAGAATGCTATAGCAACAATCGGTTGAAATAAAATCATTTCTTATGGGAAATTATTAAGATCAAATTTCTATTAGTATACCGATGATATAGAAAGAATTGCTCACAATAAATTATTTAGATCAGACTTCTTTATTATATAAGAATGCTATAGCAACAATCGGTTGAAATAAATACAATTTTTAAGGGAAATTATTAAGGTCAGACTACTATTTGAATATTGATGAATTAGAAAGAATTGCTCACAGTAAATTATTTAGATCAGACTTCTTTATAATATAAGAATGCTATAGAAACAATCGGTTGAAATAAAAACATTTCTTATGGGAAATTATTAAGATCAAACTTCTATTAGTATACCGATGAAATAGAAAGAATTGCTCACAATAAATTTGAAAGATCAGACTTCTTTATCATATAAGAATGCTATAGCAAACATTCGGTTGAAATAAAATCATTTCTTATGGGAAATAATTAAGATCAAATTTCTATTAGTATACCGATGAAATAGAAAGAATTGCTCACAATAAATTATTTAGATCAGACTTCTTTATTATATAAGAATGCTATAGCAACAATCGGTTGAAATAAATACAATTTTTAAGGGAAATTATTAAGATCAGACTACTATTAGAATATTGATGAATTAGAAAGAATTGCTCACAATAAATTATTTAGATGAGACTTCTTTATCATATAAGAATGCTATAGCAACAATCGGTTGAAATAAATACAATTTTTAAGGGAAATTATTAAGGTCAGACTACTATTAGAATATTGATGAATTAGAAAGAATTGCTCACAATAAATTATTTAGATCAGACTTCTTTATCATATAAGAATGCTATAGCAACAATCGGTTGAAATAAAAACATTTCTTATGGGAAATTTTTAAGATCAGACTTCTATTAGTATACCGATGAAATAGAAAGAATTGCTCACAATAAATTTGAAAGATCAGACATCTTTATTATATAAGAATGCTATAGCAACAATCGGTTGAAATAATTACAATGTTTAAGGGAAATAATTAATATCAAACTTCTATTAGTATACCGATGGAATAGAAAGAATTGCTCACAATAATATATTAAGATCAGACTTCTTTATTATATAAGAATGCTATAGCAACAATCGGTTGAAATAAATACAATTTTTAAGGGAAATTATTAAGGTCAGACTACTATTAGAATATTGATGAATTAGAAACAATTGCTCACAATAAATTATTTAGATCAGACTTCTTTATCATATAAGAATGCTATAGAAACAATCGGTTGAAATAAAAACATTTCTTATGGGAAATTATTAAGATCAAACTTCTATTAGTATACCGATGAAATAGAAAGAATTGCTCACAATAAATTATTTAGATCAGACTTCTTTATTATATAAGAATGCTATAGCAAACATTCGGTTGAAATAAAATCATTTCTTATGGGAAATAATTAAGATCAAATTTCTATTAGTATACCGATGAAATAGAAAGAATTGCTCACAATAAATTATTTAGATCAGACTTCTTTATTATATAAGAATGCTATAGCAACAATCGGTTGAAATAAATACAATTTTTAAGGGAAATTATTAAGGTCAGACTACTATTAGAATATTGATGAATTAGAAAGAATTGCTCACAATAAATTATTTAGATCAGACTTCTTTATCATATAAGAATGCTATAGCAACAATCGGTTGAAATAAATACAATTTTTAAGGGAAATTATTAAGGTCAGACTACTATTAGAATATCGATGAATTAGAAAGAATTGCTCACAATAAATTATTTAGATCAGACTTCTTTATCATATAAGAATGCTATAGCAACAATCGGTTGAAATAAAAACATTTCTTAAGGGAAATTATTAAGATCAGACTTCTATTAGTATACCGATGAAATAGAAAGAATTGCTCACAATAAATTTGAAAGATCAGACATCTTTATTATATAAGAATGCTATAGCAACAATCGGTTGAAATAATTACAATGTTTAAGGGAAATAATTAATATCAAACTTCTATTAGTATACCGATGGAATAGAAAGAATTGCTCACAATAATATATTAAGATCAGACTTCATTATTATATAAGAATGCTATAGCAACAATCGGTTGAAATAAAAACATTTCTTATGGGAAATTATTAAGATCAAACTTCTATTAGTATACCGATGAAATAGAAAGAATTGCTCACAATAAATTTGAAAGATCAGACATCTTTATTATATAGCAAACATTCGGTTGAAATAAAATCATTTCTTATGGGAAATAATTAAGATCAAATTTCTATTAGTATACCGATGAAATAGAAAGAATTGCTCACAATAAATTTGAAAGATTAGACATCTTTATTATATAAGAATGCTATAGCAACAATCTGTTGAAATAAAAACATTTCTTATGGGAAATTTTTAAGATCAAACTTCTATTAGTATACCGATGAAATAGAAAGAATTGCTCACAATAAATTTGAAAGATCAGACATCTTTATTATTTAAGAATGCTATAGCAACAATCGGTTGAAATAAATACAATGTTTAAGGGAAATAATTAATATCAAACTTCTATTAGTATACCGATGGAATAGAAAGAATTGCTCACAATAATATATTAAGATCAGACTTCTTTATTATATAAGAATGCTATAGCAACAATCGGTTGAAATAAATACAATTTTTAAGGGAAATTATTAAGGTCAGACTACTATTAGAATATTGATGAATTAGAAACAATTGCTCACAGTAAATTATTTAGATCAGACTTCTTTATCATATAAGAATGCTATAGAAACAATCGGTTGAAATAAAAACATTTTTATGGGAAATTATTAAGATCAAACTTCTATTAGTATACCGATGAAATAGAAAGAATTGCTCACAATAAATTTGAAAGATCAGACACCTTTATTATATAAGAATGCTAGAGCAACAATCGGTTGAAATAAATACAATGTTTAAGGGAAATAATTAATATCAAACTTCTATTAGTATACCGATGAAATAGAAAGAATTGCTCACAATAATATATTAAGATCAGACTTCTTTATTATATAAGAATGCTATAGCAACAATCGGTTGAAATAAATACAATTTTTAAGGGAAATTATTAAGGTCAGACTACTATTAGAATATTGATGAATTAAAAGAAGTGCTCACAGTAAATTATTTAGATCAGACTTCTTTATCATATAAGAATGCTATAGCAACAATCGGTTGAAATAAATACAATTTTTAAGGGAAATTATTAAGGTCAGACTACTATTAGAATATTGATGAATTAGAAGGAAGTGCTCACAATAAATTATTTAGATCAGACTTCTTTATCATATAAGAATGCTATAGCAACAATCGGTTGAAATAAAAACATTTCTTATGGGAAATTATTAAGATCAAACTTCTATTAGTATACCGATGAAATAGAAAGAATTGCTCACAATAAATTTGAAAGATCAGACTTCTTTATTATATAGGAATGCTATAGCAACATTCGGTTGAAATAAAATCATTTCTTATGGGAAATTATTAAGATCAAATTTCAATTAGTATACCGATGATATAGAAAGAATTGCTCACAATAAATTTGAAAGATCAGACTTCTTTATTATATAAGAATGCTATAGCAACAATCGGTTGAAATAAATACAATGTTTAAGGGAAATAATTAATATAAAACTTCTATTAGTATACCGATGAAATAGAAAGAATTGCTCACAATAATATATTAAGATCAGACTTCTTTATTATATAAGAATGCTATAGCAACAATCGGTTGAAATAAATACAATTTTTAAGGGAAATTATTAAGGTCAGACTACTATTAGAATATTGATGAATTAGAAAGAATTGCTCACAATAAATTATTTAGATCAGACTTCTTTATCATATAAGAATGCTATAGCAACAATCGGTTGAAATAAAATCATTTCTTATGGGAAATAATTAAGATCAAACTTCTATTAGTATACCGATGAAATAGAAAGAATTGCTCACAATAAATTTGAAAGATCAGACATCTTTATAATATAAGAATGCTATAGAAACAATCGGTTGAAATAAAATCATTCCTTATGGGAAATTATTAAGATCAGATTACTATTAGAATATTGATGAAATGGAAAGAATTGCTCACAATAATATATTAAGATCAGACTTCTTTATTATATAAGAATGCTATAGCAACAATCGGTTGAAATAAATACAATTTTTAAGGGAAATTATTAAGGTCAGACTACTATTAGAATATTGATGAATTAGAAAGAATTGCTCACAATAAATTATTTAGATCAGACTTCTTTATCATATAAGAATGCTATAGCAACAATCGGTTGAAATAAAAACATTTCTTATGGGAAATTATTAAGATCAAATTTCTATTAGTATACCGATGATATAGAAAGAATTGCTCACAATAAATTTGAAAGATCAGACTTCTTTATTATATAAGAATGCTATAGCAACAATCGGTTGAAATAAATACAATTTTTAAGGGAAATTATTAAGGTCAGACTACTATTTGAATATTGATGAATTAGAAAGAATTGCTCACAATAAATTATTTAGATCAGACTACTTTATCATATAAGAATGCTATAGCAACAATCGGTTGAAATAAAAACATTTCTTATGGGAAATTATTAAGATCAAACTTCTATTAGTATACCGATGAAATAGAAAGAATTGCTCACAATAAATTTGAAAGATCAGACATCTTTATTATATAAGAATGCTATAGAACAATCGGTTGAAATAAAATCATTTCTTATGGGAAATAATTAAGATCAAATTTCTATTAGTATACCGATGAAATAGAAAGAATTGCTCACAATAAATTTGAAAGATCAGACATCTTTATTATATAAGAATGCTATAGCAACAATCGGTTGAAATAAAAACATTTCTTAAGGGAAATTATTAAGATCAAACTTCTATTAGTATACCGATGAAATAGAAAGAATTGCTCACAATAATATATTAAAGATCAGACTTCTTTATTATATAAGAATGCTATAGCAACAATCGGTTGAAATAAAATCATTCCTTATGGGAAATTATTAAGATCAGACTACTATTAGAATATTGATGAAATAGCAAGAATTGCTCACAATAATATATTAAGATCAGACTTCTTTATCATATAAGAATGCTATAGCAACAATCGGTTGAAATAAATACAATTTTTAAGGGAAATTATTAAGATCAGACTACTATTAGTATACCGATGAAATAGAAAGAATTGCTCACAATAAATTTGAAAGATCAGACTTCTTTATTATATAGCAAACATTCGGTTGAAATAAAATCATTTCTTATGGGAAATTATTAAGATCAAATTTCTATTAGTATACCGATGAAATAGAAAGAATTGCTCACAATAAATTTGAAAGATCAGACATCTTTATAATATAAGAATGCTATAGAAACAATCTGTTGAAATAAAATCATTCCTTATGGGAAATTATTAAGATCAGATTACTATTAGAATATTGATGAAATAGAAAGAATTGCTCACAATAATATATTAAGATCAGACTTCTTTATTATATAAGAATGCTATAGCAACAATCGGTTGAAATAAATACAATGTTTAAGGGAAATAATTAATATCAAACTTCTATTAGTATACCGATGAAATAGAAAGAATTGCTCACAATAATATATTAAGATCAGACTTCTTTATTATATAAGAATGCTATAGCAACAATCGGTTGAAATAAATACAATTTTTAAGGGAAATTATTAAAGTCAGACTACTATTAGAATATTGATGAATTAGAAAGAATTGCTCACAGTAAATTATTTAGATCAGACTTCTTTATCATATAAGAATGCTATAGCAACAATCGGTTGAAATAAAAACATTTCTTATGGGAAATTATTAAGATCAAACTTCTATTAGTATACCGATGAAATAGAAAGAATTGCTCACAATAAATTTGAAAGATCAGACATCTTTATTATATAAGAATGCTATAGCAACAATCGGTTGAAATAAATACAATGTTTAAGGGAAATAATTAATATCAAACTTCTATTAGTATACCGATGAAATAGAAAGAATTGCTCACAATAATATATTAAGATCAGACTTCTTTATTATATAAGAATGCTATAGCAACAATCGGTTGAAATAAATACAATTTTTAAGGGAAATTATTAAGGTCAGACTACTATTAGAATATTGATGAATTAGAAAGAATTGCTCACAGTAAATTATTTAGATCAGACTTCTTTATCATATAAGAATGCTATAGCAACAATCGGTTGAAATAAAAACATTTCTTATGGGAAATTATTAAGATCAAACTTCTATTAGTATACCGATGAAATAGAAAGAATTGCTCACAATAAATTATTAAGATCAGACTTCTTTATTATATAAGAATGCTATAGCAACAATCGGTTGAAATAAATACAATTTTTAAGGGAAATTATTAAGGTCAGACTACTATTAGAATATTGATGAATTAGAAAGAATTGCTCACAGTAAATTATTTAGATCAGACTTCTTTATCATATAAGAATGCTATAGCAACAATCGGTTGAAATAAAAACATTTCTTAAGGGAAATTATTAAGATCAAACTTCTATTAGTATACCGATGAAATAGAAAGAATTGCTCACAATAAATTTGAAAGATCAGACATCTTTATTATATAAGAATGCTAAAGCAACAATCGGTTGAAATAAAAACATTTCTTATGGGAAATTATTAAGATCAAACTTCTATTAGTATACCGATGAAATAGAAAGAATTGCTCACAATAAATTATTTAAGATCAGACTTCTTTATTATATAAGAATGCTATAGCAACAATCGGTTGAAATAAAATCAATGTCTTAAGGGAAATTATTAAGATCAAACTTCTATTAGTATACCGATGAAATAGAAAGAATTGCTCACAATAAATTATTTAGATCAGACTTCTTTATTATATAAGAATGCTATAGCAACAATCGGTTGAAATAAATACAATTTTTAAGGGAAATTATTAAGGTCAGACTACTATTTGAATATTGATGAATTAGAAAGAATTGCTCACAGTAAATTATTTAGATCAGACTTCTTTATCATATAAGAATGCTATAGCAACAATCGGTTGAAATAAAAACATTTCTTATGGGAAATTATTAAGATCAAACTTCTATTAGTATACCGATGAAATAGAAAGAATTGCTCACAATAAATTTGAAAGATCAGACATCTTTATTATATAGCAAAACATTCGGTTGAAATAAAAACAATTCTTATGGGAAATAATTAAGATCAAACTTCTATTAGTATACCGATGAAATAGAAAGAATTGCTCACAATAAATTTGAAAGATCAGACATCTTTATTATATAAGAATGCTAAAGCAACAATCGGTTGAAATAAAAACATTTCTTATGGGAAATTATTAAGATCAAACTTCTATTAGTATACCGATGAAATAGAAAGAATTGCTCACAATAAATTTGAAAGATCAGACATCTTTATAATATAAGAATGCTATAGAAACAATCGGTTGAAATAAAAACATTCCTTATGGGAAATTATTAAGATCAGACTACTATTAGAATATTGATGAAATGGAAAGAATTGCTCACAATAATATATTGAAAGATCAGACTTCTTTATTATATAAGAATGCTATAGCAACAATCGGTTGAAATAAAAACAATGTCCTTAAGGGAAATTATTAAGATCAGACTACTATTAGAATATTGATGAAATGGCAAGAATTGCTCACAATAATATATTAAGATCAGACTTCTTTATTATATAAGAATGCTATAGCAACAATCGGTTGAAATAAATACAATTTTGAAGGGAAATTATTAAGATCAGACTACTATTAGTATACCGATGAAATAGAAAGAATTGCTCACAATAAATTTGAAAGATCAGACTTCTTTATTATATAGCAAACATTCGGTTGAAATAAAATCATTTCTTATGGGAAATTATTAAGATCAAATTTCTATTAGTATACCGATGAAATAGAAAGAATTGCTCACAATAAATTTGAAAGATCAGACATCTTTATTATATAAGAATGCTATAGCAACAATCGGTTGAAATAAATACAATGTTTAAGGGAAATAATTAATATCAAACTTCTATTAGTATACCGATGAAATAGAAAGAATTGCTCACAATAATATATTGAAAGATCAGACTTCTTTATTATATAAGAATGCTATAGCAACAATCGGTTGAAATAAATACAATTTTTAAGGGAAATTATTAAGGTCAGACTACTATTAGAATATTGATGAATTAGAAAGAATTGCTCACAGTAAATTATTTAGATCAGACTTCTTTATCATATAAGAATGCTATAGCAACAATCGGTTGAAATAAAAACATTTCTTATGGGAAATTATTAAGATCAAACTTCTATTAGTATACCGATGAAATAGAAAGAATTGCTCACAATAAATTTGAAAGATCAGACATCTTTATTATATAAGAATGCTATAGCAACAATCGGTTGAAATAAATACAATTTTTAAGGGAAATAATTAAGATCAAACTTCTATTAGTATACCGATGAAATAGAAAGAATTGCTCACAATAAATTTGAAAGATCAGACATCTTTATTATATAAGAATGCTAAAGCAACAATCTGTTGAAATAAAAACATTTCTTATGGGAAATTTTTAAGATCAAACTTCTATTAGTATACCGATGAAATAGAAAGAATTGCTCACAATAAATTTGAAAGATCAGACATCTTTATAATATAAGAATGCTAAAGCAACAATCTGTTGAAATAAAAACATTCCTTATGGGAAATTATTAAGATCAGACTACTATTAGTATACCGATGAAATAGAAAGAATTGCTCACAATAAATTTGAAAGATCAGACTTCTTTATTATATAAGAATGCTATAGCAACAATCGGTTGAAATAAATACAATTCCTTGAAGGGAAATTATTAAGATCAGACTACTATTAGTATACCGATGAAATAGAAAGAATTGCTCACAATAATATATTGAAAGATCAGACTTCTTTATTATATAAGAATGCTATAGCAACAATCGGTTGAAATAAATACAATTTTTAAGGGAAATTATTAAGATCAGACTACTATTAGAATATTGATGAATTAGAAAGAATTGCTCACAGTAAATTATTTAGATCAGACTTCTTTATCATATAAGAATGCTATAGCAACAATCGGTTGAAATAAAAACATTTTTTATGGGAAATTATTAAGGTCAAACTTCTATTAGAATATACCGATGAAATAGAAAGAATTGCTCACAATAAATTTTTAAGATCAGACATCTTTATCATATAAGAATGCTATAGCAACAATCGGTTGAAATAAATACAATGTTTAAGGGAAATAATTAATATCAAACTTCTATTAGTATACCGATGAAATAGAAAGAATTGCTCACAATAATATATTAAGATCAGACTTCTTTATTATATAAGAATGCTATAGCAACAATCGGTTGAAATAAATACAATTTTTAAGGGAAATTATTAAGGTCAGACTACTATTAGAATATTGATGAATTAGAAAGAATTGCTCACAGTAAATTATTTAGATCAGACTTCTTTATCATATAAGAATGCTATAGCAACAATCGGTTGAAATAAAAACATTTCTTATGGGAAATTATTAAGATCAAACTTCTATTAGTATACCGATGAAATAGAAAGAATTGCTCACAATAAATTTGAAAGATCAGACATCTTTATTATATAAGAATGCTAGAGCAACAATCGGTTGAAATAAATACAATGTTTAAGGGAAATAATTAATATCAAACTTCTATTAGTATACCGATGAAATAGAAAGAATTGCTCACAATAATATATTAAGATCAGACTTCTTTATTATATAAGAATGCTATAGCAACAATCGGTTGAAATAAATACAATTTTTAAGGGAAATTATTAAGGTCAGACTACTATTAGAATATTGATGAATTAGAAAGAATTGCTCACAATAAATTATTTAGATCAGACTTCTTTATCATATAAGAATGCTATAGCAACAATCGGTTGAAATAAAATCATTTCTTATGGGAAATTATTAAGATCAAATTTCTATTAGTATACCGATGATATAGAAAGAATTGCTCACAATAAATTATTTAGATCAGACTTCTTTATTATATAAGAATGCTATAGCAACAATCGGTTGAAATAAATACAATTTTTAAGGGAAATTATTAAGGTCAGACTACTATTTGAATATTGATGAATTAGAAAGAATTGCTCACAATAAATTATTTAGATCAGACTTCTTTATCATATAAGAATGCTATAGCAACAATCGGTTGAAATAAAAACATTTCTTATGGGAAATTATTAAGATCAAACTTCTATTAGTATACCGATGAAATAGAAAGAATTGCTCACAATAAATTTGAAAGATCAGACATCTTTATTATATAAGAATGCTATAGCAACAATCGGTTGAAATAAAATCATTCCTTATGGGAAATTATTAAGATCAGACTACTATTAGAATATTGATGAAATGGCAAGAATTGCTCACAATAATATATTAAGATCAGACTTCTTTATTATATAAGAATGCTATAGCAACAATCGGTTGAAATAAAATACAATTTTGAAGGGAAATTATTAAGATCAGACTACTATTAGTATACCGATAAAATAGAAAGAATTGCTCACAATAAATTTGAAAGATCAGACTTCTTTATTATATAAGAATGCTATAGCAACAATCGGTTGAAATAAATACAATGTTTAAGGGAAATAATTAATATCAAACTTCTATTAGTATACCGATGAAAAAGAAAGAATTGCTCACAATAATATATTAAGATCAGACTTCTTTATTATATAAGAATGCTATAGCAACAATCGGTTGAAATAAATACAATTTTTAAGGGAAATTATTAAGGTCAGACTACTATTAGAATATTGATGAATTAGAAAGAATTGCTCACAGTAAATTATTTAGATCAGACTTCTTTATCATATAAGAATGCTATAGCAACAATCGGTTGAAATAAAAACATTTCTTATGGGAAATTATTAAGATCAAACTTCTATTAGTATACCGATGAAATAGAAAGAATTGCTCACAATAAATTTGAAAGATCAGACATCTTTATTATATAAGAATGCTATAGCAACAATCGGTTGAAATAAATACAATGTTTAAGGGAAATAATTAATATCAAACTTCTATTAGTATACCGATGGAATAAAAAGAATTGCTCACAATAATATATTAAGATCAGACTTCTTTATTATATAAGAATGCTATAGCAACAATCGGTTGAAATAAATACAATTTTTAAGGGAAATTATTAAGGTCAGACTACTATTAAAATATTGATGAATTAGAAAGAATTGCTCACAGTAAATTATTTAGATCAGACTTCTTTATCATATAAGAATGCTATAGCAACAATCGGATGAAATAAAAACATTTCTTATGGGAAATTATTAAGATCAAACTTCTATTAGTATACCGATGAAATAGAAAGAATTGCTCACAATAAATTTGAAAGATCAGACATCTTTATTATATAAGAATGCTATAGCAACAATCGGTTGAAATAAATACAATGTTTAAGGGAAATAATTAATATCAAACTTCTATTAGTATACCGATGAAATAGAAAGAATTGCTCACAATAATATATTAAGATCAGACTTCTTTATTATATAAGAATGCTATAGCAACAATCGGTTGAAATAAATACAATTTTTAAGGGAAATTATTAAGGTCAGACTACTATTAGAATATTGATGAATTAGAAAGAATTGCTCACAGTAAATTATTTAGATCAGACTTCTTTATCATATAAGAATGCTATAGCAACAATCGGTTGAAATAAAAATATTTCTTATGGGAAATTATTAAGATCAAACTTCTATTAGTATACCGATGAAATAGAAAGAATTGCTCACAATAAATTTGAAAGATCAGACATCTTTATTATATAAGAATGCTATAGCAACAATCGGTTGAAATAAATACAATGTTTAAGGGAAATAATTAATATCAAACTTCTATTAGTATACCGATGGAATAAAAAGAATTGCTCACAATAATATATTAAGATCAGACTTCTTTATTATATAAGAATGCTATAGCAACAATCGGTTGAAATAAATACAATTTTTAAGGGAAATTATTAAGGTCAGACTACTATTAGAATATTGATGAATTAGAAAGAATTGCTCACAGTAAATTATTTAGATCAGACTTCTTTATCATATAAGAATGCTATAGCAACAATCGGTTGAAATAAAAACATTTCTTATGGGAAATTATTAAGATCAAACTTCTATTAGTATACCGATGAAATAGAAAGAATTGCTCACAATAAATTTGAAAGATCAGACATCTTTATTATATAAGAATGCTATAGCAACAATCGGTTAAAATAAATACAATGTTTAAGGGAAATAATTAATATCAAACTTCTATTAGTATACCGATGGAATAAAAAGAATTGCTCACAATAATATATTAAGATCAGACTTCTTTATTATATAAGAATGCTATAGCAACAATCGGTTGAAATAAATACAATTTTGAAGGGAAATTATTAAGATCAGACTACTATTAGTATACCGATAAAATAGAAAGAATTGCTCACAATAAATTTGAAAGATCAGACTTCTTTATTATATAGCAAACATTCGGTTGAAATAAAATCATTTCTTATGGGAAATTATTAAGATCAAATTTCTATTAGTATACCGATGAAATAGAAAGAATTGCTCACAATAAATTTGAAAGATCAGACTTCTTTATTATATAAGAATGCTATAGCAACAATCGGTTGAAATAAATACAATGTTTAAGGGAAATAATTAATATCAAACTTCTATTAGTATACCGATGAAATAGAAAGAATTGCTCACAATAATATATTAAGATCAGACTTCTTTATTATATAAGAATGCTATAGCAACAATCGGTTGAAATAAATACAATTTTTAAGGGAAATTATTAAGGTCAGACTACTATTAGAATATTGATGAATTAGAAAGAATTGCTCACAGTAAATTATTTAGATCAGACTTCTTTATCATATAAGAATGCTATAGCAACAATCGGTTGAAATAAAAACATTTCTTATGGGAAATTATTAAGATCAAACTTCTATTAGTATACCGATGAAATAGAAAGAATTGCTCACAATAAATTTGAAAGATCAGACATCTTTATTATATAAGAATGCTATAGCAACAATCGGTTGAAATAAATACAATGTTTAAGGGAAATAATTAATATCAAACTTCTATTAGTATACCGATGGAATAAAAAGAATTGCTCACAATAATATATTAAGATCAGACTTCTTTATTATATAAGAATGCTATAGCAACAATCGGTTGAAATAAATACAATTTTTAAGGGAAATTATTAAGGTCAGACTACTATTAGAATATTGATGAATTAGAAAGAATTGCTCACAGTAAATTATTTAGATCAGACTTCTTTATCATATAAGAATGCTATAGCAACAATCGGTTGAAATAAAAACATTTCTTATGGGAAATTATTAAGATCAAACTTCTATTAGTATACCGATGAAATAGAAAGAATTGCTCACAATAAATTTGAAAGATCAGACATCTTTATTATATAAGAATGCTATAGCAACAATCGGTTGAAATAAATACAATGTTTAAGGGAAATAATTAATATCAAACTTCTATTAGTATACCGATGAAATAGAAAGAATTGCTCACAATAATATATTAAGATCAGACTTCTTTATTATATAAGAATGCTATAGCAACAATCGGTTGTAATAAATACAATTTTTAAGGGAAATTATTAAGATCAGACTACTATTAGAATATTGATGAATTAAAAGAAGTGCTCACAGATAATTATTTAGATCAGACTTCTTTATCATATAAGAATGCTATAGCAACAATCGGTTGAAATAAAAACATTTCTTATGGGAAATTATTAAGATCAAACTTCTATTAGTATACCGATGAAATAGAAAGAATTGCTCACAATAAATTTGAAAGATCAGACATCTTTATTATATAAGAATGCTAGAGCAACAATCGGTTGAAATAAATACAATGTTTAAGGGAAATAATTAATATCAAACTTCTATTAGTATACCGATGAAATAGAAAGAATTGCTCACAATAATATATTAAGATCAGACTTCTTTATTATATAAGAATGCTATAGCAACAATCGGTTGAAATAAATACAATTTTTAAGGGAAATTATTAAGGTCAGACTACTATTAGAATATTGATGAATTAGAAGGAAGTGCTCACAATAAATTATTTAGATCAGACTTCTTTATCATATAAGAATGCTATAGCAACAATCGGTTGAAATAAAAACATTTCTTATGGGAAATTATTAAGATCAAACTTCTATTAGTATACCGATGAAATAGAAAGAATTGCTCACAATAAATTTGAAAGATCAGACATCTTTATTATATAAGAATGCTAGAGCAACAATCGGTTGAAATAAATACAATGTTTAAGGGAAATAATTAATATCAAACTTCTATTAGTATACCGATGAAATAGAAAGAATTGCTCACAATAATATATTAAGATCAGACTTCTTTATTATATAAGAATGCTAGAGCAACAATCGGTTGAAATAAATACAATTTTTAAGGGAAATTATTAAGGTCAGACTACTATTAGAATATTGATGAATTAGAAAGAATTGCTCACAGTAAATTATTTAGATCAGACTTCTTTATCATATAAGAATGCTATAGCAACAATCGGTTGAAATAAAAACATTTCTTATGGGAAATTATTAAGATCAAACTTCTATTAGTATACCGATGAAATAGAAAGAATTGCTCACAATAAATTTGAAAGATCAGACATCTTTATTATATAAGCAAGAACAATCGGTTGAAATAAAATCATTTCTTATGGGAAATAATTAAGATCAAATTTCTATTAGTATACCGATGAAATAGAAAGAATTGCTCACAATAAATTATTTAGATCAGACTTCTTTATTATATAAGAATGCTATAGCAACAATCGGTTGAAATAAATACAATTTTTAAGGGAAATTATTAAGGTCAGACTACTATTAGAATATTGATGAATTAGAAAGAATTGCTCACAATAAATTATTTAGATCAGACTTCTTTATCATATAAGAATGCTATAGCAACAATCGGTTGAAATAAAATCATTTCTTATGGGAAATTATTAAGATCAAACTTCTATTAGTATACCGATGATATAGAAAGAATTGCTCACAATAAATTATTTAGATCAGACTTCTTTATTATATAAGAATGCTATAGCAACAATCGGTTGAAATAAATACAATTTTTAAGGGAAATTATTAAGGTCAGACTACTATTTGAATATTGATGAATTAGAAAGAATTGCTCACAGTAAATTATTTAGATCAGACTTCTTTATCATATAAGAATGCTATAGCAACAATCGGTTGAAATAAAAACATTTCTTATGGGAAATTATTAAGATCAAACTTCTATTAGTATACCGATGAAATAGAAAGAATTGCTCACAATAAATTTGAAAGATCAGACATCTTTATTATATAAAGCAAACATTCGGTTGAAATAAAATCATTTCTTATGGGAAATTATTAAGATCAAACTTCTATTAGTATACCGATGAAATAGAAAGAATTGCTCACAATAAATTTGAAAGATCAGACATCTTTATTATATAAGAGCAAACATTCGGTTGAAATAAAATCATTTCTTATGGGAAATAATTAAGATCAAATTTCTATTAGTATACCGATGAAATAGAAAGAATTGCTCACAATAAATTATTTAGATCAGACTTCTTTATTATATAAGAATGCTATAGCAACAATCGGTTGAAATAAAAACATTTCTTATGGGAAATTATTAAGATCAAACTTCTATTAGTATACCGATGAAATAGAAAGAATTGCTCACAATAAATTTGAAAGATCAGACATCTTTATTATATAGGCAAACATTCGGTTGAAATAAAATCATTTCTTATGGGAAATTATTAAGATCAAATTTCTATTAGTATACCGATGAAATAGAAAGAATTGCTCACAATAAATTTGAAAGATCAGACATCTTTATTATATAAGAATGCTATAGAAACAATCTGTTGAAATAAAATCATTCCTTATGGGAAATTATTAAGATCAGACTACTATTAGTATATTGATGAAATGGAAAGAATTGCTCACAATAATATAATTAAGATCAGACTTCTTTATTATATAAGAATGCTATAGCAACAATCGGTTGAAATAAATACAATTTTGAAGGGAAATTATTAAGATCAGACTACTATTAGTATACCGATAAAATAGAAAGAATTGCTCACAATAAATTTGAAAGATCAGACTTCTTTATTATATAAAAGCAAACATTCGGTTGAAATAAAATCATTTCTTATGGGAAATAATTAAGATCAAATTTCTATTAGTATACCGATGAAATAGAAAGAATTGCTCACAATAATATATTAAGATCAGACTTCTTTATTATATAAGAATGCTATAGCAACAATCGGTTGAAATAAATACAATTTTTAAGGGAAATTATTAAGGTCAGACTACTATTAGAATATTGATGAATTAGAAAGAATTGCTCACAGTAAATTATTTAGATCAGACTTCTTTATCATATAAGAATGCTATAGCAACAATCGGTTGAAATAAAAACATTTCTTATGGGAAATTATTAAGATCAAACTTCTATTAGTATACCGATGAAATAGAAAGAATTGCTCACAATAAATTTTAAAGATCAGATATCTTTATTATGTAAGAATGCTATAGCAACAATCGGTTGAAATAAATACAATGTTTAAGGGAAATTATTAAGGTCAGACTACTATTTGAATATTGATGAATTAGAAAGAATTGCTCACAGTAAATTATTTAGATCAGACTTCTTTATCATATAAGAATGCTATAGCAACAATCGGTTGAAATAAAAACATTTCTTATGGGAAATAATTAAGATCAAATTTCTATTAGTATACCGATGAAATAGAAAGAATTGCTCACAATAAATTATTTAGATCAGACTTCTTTATTATATAAGAATGCTATAGCAACAATCGGTTGAAATAAATACAATTTTTAAGGGAAATTATTAAGGTCAGACTACTATTTGAATATTGATGAATTAGAAAGAATTGCTCACAGTAAATTATTTAGATCAGACTTCTTTATCATATAAGAATGCTATAGCAACAATCGGTTGAAATAAAAACATTTCTTATGGGAAATAATTAAGATCAAATTTCTATTAGTATACCGATGAAATAGAAAGAATTGCTCACAATAAATTATTTAGATCAGACTTCTTTATTATATAAGAATGCTATAGCAACAATCGGTTGAAATAAATACAATTTTTAAGGGAAATTATTAAGGTCAGACTACTATTTGAATATTGATGAATTAGAAAGAATTGCTCACAGTAAATTATTTAGATCAGACTTCTTTATCATATAAGAATGCTATAGCAACAATCGGTTGAAATAAAATCATTTCTTATGGGAAATTATTAAGATCAAATTTCTATTAGTATACCGATGATATAGAAAGAATTGCTCACAATAAATTATTTAGATCAGACTTCTTTATTATATAAGAATGCTATAGCAACAATCGGTTGAAATAAATACAATTTTTAAGGGAAATTATTAAGGTCAGACTACTATTTGAATATTGATGAATTAGAAAGAATTGCTCACAGTAAATTATTTAGATCAGACTTCTTTATCATATAAGAATGCTATAGCAACAATCGGTTGAAATAAAAACATTTCTTATGGGAAATTATTAAGATCAAATTTCTATTAGTATACCGATGAAATAGAAAGAATTGCTCACAATAAATTTGAAAGATCAGACACCTTTATTATATAAGAATGCTAGAGCAACAATCGGTTGAAATAAATACAATGTTTAAGGGAAATAATTAATATCAAACTTCTATTAGTATACCGATGAAATAGAAAGAATTGCTCACAATAATATATTAAGATCAGACTTCTTTATTATATAAGAATGCTATAGCAACAATCGGTTGAAATAAATACAATTTTTAAGGGAAATTATTAAGGTCAGACTACTATTAGAATATTGATGAATTAGAAAGAATTGCTCACAATAAATTATTTAGATCAGACTTCTTTATCATATAAGAATGCTATAGCAACAATCGGTTGAAATAAATACAATTTTTAAGGGAAATTATTAAGGTCAGACTACTATTAGAATATTGATGAATTAGAAAGAATTGCTCACAATAAATTATTTAAGATCAGACTTCTTTATCATATAAGAATGCTATAGCAACAATCGGTTGAAATAAAATCATTTCTTATGGGAAATTATTAAGATCAAATTTCTATTAGTATACCGATGATATAGAAAGAATTGCTCACAATAAATTATTTAGATCAGACTTCTTTATTATATAAGAATGCTATAGCAACAATCGGTTGAAATAAATACAATTTTTAAGGGAAATTATTAAGGTCAGACTACTATTTGAATATTGATGAATTAGAAAGAATTGCTCACAGTAAATTATTTAGATCAGACTTCTTTATCATATAAGAATGCTATAGCAACAATCGGTTGAAATAAAAACATTTCTTATGGGAAATTATTAAGATCAAACTTCTATTAGTATACCGATGAAATAGAAAGAATTGCTCACAATAAATTTTAAAAATCAGATATCTTTATTATATAAGAATGCTATAGCAACAATCGGTTGAAATAAATACAATGTTTAAGGGAAATTATTAAGGTCAGACTACTATTTGAATATTGATGAATTAGAAAGAATTGCTCACAATAAATTATTTAGATCAGACTTCTTTATCATATAAGAATGCTATAGCAACAATCGGTTGAAATAAAAACATTTCTTATGGGAAATAATTAAGATCAAATTTCTATTAGTATACCGATGAAATAGAAAGAATTGCTCACAATAAATTATTTAGATCAGACTTCTTTATTATATAAGAATGCTATAGCAACAATCGGTTGAAATAAATACAATTTTTTAAGGGAAATTATTAAGGTCAGACTACTATTTGAATATTGATGAATTAGAAAGAATTGCTCACAGTAAATTATTTAGATCAGACTTCTTTATCATATAAGAATGCTATAGCAACAATCGGTTGAAATAAAATCATTTCTTATGGGAAATTATATAGATCAAATTTCTATTAGTATACCGATGATATAGAAAGAATTGCTCACAATAAATTATTTAGATCAGACTTCTTTATTATATAAGAATGCTATAGCAACAATCGGTTGAAATAAATACAATTTTTAAGGGAAATTATTAAGGTCAGACTACTATTTGAATATTGATGAATTAGAAAGAATTGCTCACAGTAAATTATTTAGATCAGACTTCTTTATCATATAAGAATGCTATAGCAACAATCGGTTGAAATAAAATCATTTCTTATGGGAAATTATTAAGATCAAATTTCTATTAGTATACCGATGAAATAGAAAGAATTGCTCACAATAAATTTGAAAGATCAGACACCTTTATTATGTAAGAATGCTAGAGCAACAATCGGTTGAAATAAATACAATGTTTAAGGGAAATAATTAATATCAAACTTCTATTAGTATACCGATGAAATAGAAAGAATTGCTCACAATAATATATTAAGATCAGACTTCTTTATTATATAAGAATGCTATAGCAACAATCGGTTGAAATAAATACAATTTTTAAGGGAAATTATTAAGGTCAGACTACTATTAGAATATTGATGAATTAGAAAGAATTGCTCACAGTAAATTATTTAGATCAGACTTCTTTATCATATAAGAATGCTATAGCAACAATCGGTTGAAATAAAAACATTTCTTACGGGAAATTATTAAGATCAAACTTCTATTAGTATACCGATGAAATAGAAAGAATTGCTCACAATAAATTTTAAAGATCAGATATCTTTATTATATAAGAATGCTATAGCAACAATCGGTTGAAATAAATACAATGTTTAAGGGAAATAATTAATATCAAACTTCTATTAGTATACCGATGGAATAAAAAGAATTGCTCACAATAATATATTAAGATCAGACTTCTTTATTATATAAGAATGCTATAGCAACAATCGGTTGAAATAAATACAATTTTTAAGGGAAATTATTAAGGTCAGACTACTATTAGAATATTGATGAATTAGAAAGAATTGCTCACAGTAAATTATTTAGATCAGACTTCTTTATCATATAAGAATGCTATAGCAACAATCGGTTGAAATAAAAACATTTCTTATGGGAAATTATTAAGATCAAACTTCTATTAGTATACCGATGAAATAGAAAGAATTGCTCACAATAAATTTGAAAGATCAGACATCTTTATTATATAGCAAACACTCGGTTGAAATAAAATCATTTCTTATGGGAAATAATTAAGATCAAATTTCTATTAGTATACCGATGAAATAGAAAGAATTGCTCACAATAAATTTGAAAGATCAGACATCTTTATTATATAAGAATGCTATAGCAACAATCTGTTGAAATAAAAACATTTCTTATGGGAAATTTTTAAGATCAAACTTCTATTAGTATACCGATGAAATAGAAAGAATTGCTCACAATAAATTTGAAAGATCAGACATCTTTATAATATAAGCATGCTATAGAAATAATCTGTTGAAATAAAATCATTCCTTATGGGAAATTATTAAGATCAGACTACTATTAGAATATTGATGAAATGGAAAGAATTGCTCACAATAATATATTAAGATCAGACTTTTTTATTATATAAGAATGCTATAGCAACAATCGGTTGAAATAAAATCATTCCTTATGGGAAATTATTAAGATCAGACTACTATTAGAATATTGATGAAATGGAAAGAATTGCTCACAATAATATATTAAGATCAGACTTCTTTATTATATAAGAATGCTATAGCAACAATCGGTTGAAATAAATACAATTTTGAAGGGAAATTATTAAGATCAGACTACTATTAGTATACCGATAAAATAGAAAGAATTGCTCACAATAAATTTGAAAGATCAGACTTCTTTATTATATAGCAAACATTCGGTTGAAATAAAATCATTTCTTATGGGAAATTATTAAGATCAAATTTCTATTAGTATACCGATGAAATAGAAAGAATTGCTCACAATAAATTTGAAAGATCAGACTTCTTTATTATATAAGAATGCTATAGCAACAATCGGTTGAAATAAATACAATGTTTAAAGGAAATAATTAATATCAAACTTCTATTAGTATACCGATGAAATAGAAAGAATTGCTCACAATAATATATTAAGATCAGACTTCTTTATTATATAAGAATGCTATAGCAACAATCGGTTGAAATAAATACAATTTTTAAGGGAAATTATTAAGATCAGACTACTATTTGAATATTGATGAATTAGAAAGAATTGCTCACAGTAAATTATTTAGATCAGACTTCTTTATCATATAAGAATGCTATAGCAACAATCGGTTGAAATAAAAACATTTCTTATGGGAAATTATTAAGATCAAACTTCTATTAGTATACCGATGAAATAGAAAGAATTGCTCACAATAAATTTGAAAGATCAGACATCTTTATTATATAAGCAAACATTCGGTTGAAATAAAATCATTTCTTATGGGAAATAATTAAGATCAAATTTCTATTAGTATACCGATGAAATAGAAAGAATTGCTCACAATAAATTTGAAAGATCAGACATCTTTATTATATAAGAATGCTATATAAACAATCTGTTGAAATAAAATCATTCCTTATGGGAAATTATTAAGATCAGACTACTATTAGAATATTGATGAAATGGAAAGAATTGCTCACAATAATATATTAAGATCAGACTTCTTTATTATATAAGAATGCTATAGCAACAATCGGTTGAAATAAATACAATTTTGAAGGGAAATTATTAAGATCAGACTACTATTAGTATACCGATGAAATAGAAAGAATTGCTCACAATAAATTTTAAAGATCAGATATCTTTATTATATAAGAATGCTATAGAAACAATCGGTTGAAATAAATACAATGTTTAAGGGAAATAATTAATATCAAACTTCTATTAGTATACCGATGGAATAAAAAGAATTGCTCACAATAATATATTAAGATCAGACTTTTTTATTATATAAGAATGCTATAGCAACAATCGGTTGAAATAAATACAATTTTTAAGGGAAATTATTAAGGTCAGACTACTATTAGAATATTGATGAATTAGAAAGAATTGCTCACAGTAAATTATTTAGATCAGACTTCTTTATCATATAAGAATGCTATAGCAACAATCGGTTGAAATAAAAACATTTCTTATGGGAAATTATTAAGATCAAACTTCTATTAGTATACCGATGAAATAGAAAGAATTGCTCACAATAAATTTGAAAGATCAGACATCTTTATTATATAGCAAACACTCGGTTGAAATAAAATCATTTCTTATGGGAAATAATTAAGATCAAATTTCTATTAGTATACCGATGAAATAGAAAGAATTGCTCACAATAAATTTGAAAGATCAGACATCTTTATTATATAAGAATGCTATAGCAACAATCTGTTGAAATAAAAACATTTCTTATGGGAAATTTTTAAGATCAAACTTCTATTAGTATACCGATGAAATAGAAAGAATTGCTCACAATAAATTTGAAAGATCAGACATCTTTATAATATAAGAATGCTATAGAAACAATCTGTTGAAATAAAATCATTCCTTATGGGAAATTATTAAGATCAGACTACTATTAGAATATTGATGAAATGGAAAGAATTGCTCACAATAATATATTAAGATCAGACTTCTTTATTATATAAGAATGCTATAGCAACAATCGGTTGAAATAAAATCATTCCTTATGGGAAATTATTAAGATCAGACTACTATTAGAATATTGATGAAATGGCAAGAATTGCTCACAATAATATATTAAGATCAGACTTCTTTATTATATAAGAATGCTATAGCAACAATCGGTTGAAATAAATACAATTTTGAAGGGAAATTATTAAGATCAGACTACTATTAGTATACCGATAAAATAGAAAGAATTGCTCACAATAAATTTGAAAGATCAGACTTCTTTATTATATAGCAAACATTCGGTTGAAATAAAATCATTTCTTATGGGAAATTATTAAGATCAAATTTCTATTAGTATACCGATGAAATAGAAAGAATTGCTCACAATAAATTTGAAAGATCAGACTTCTTTATTATATAAGAATGCTATAGCAACAATCGGTTGAAATAAATACAATGTTTAAAGGAAATAATTAATATCAAACTTCTATTAGTATACCGATGAAATAGAAAGAATTGCTCACAATAATATATTAAGATCAGACTTCTTTATTATATAAGAATGCTATAGCAACAATCGGTTGAAATAAATACAATTTTTAAGGGAAATTATTAAGGTCAGACTACTATTTGAATATTGATGAATTAGAAAGAATTGCTCACAGTAAATTATTTAGATCAGACTTCTTTATCATATAAGAATGCTATAGCAACAATCGGTTGAAATAAAAACATTTCTTATGGGAAATTATTAAGATCAAACTTCTATTAGTATACCGATGAAATAGAAAGAATTGCTCACAATAAATTTGAAAGATCAGACATCTTTATTATATAGCAAACATTCGGTTGAAATAAAATCATTTCTTATGGGAAATAATTAAGATCAAATTTCTATTAGTATACCGATGAAATAGAAAGAATTGCTCACAATAAATTTGAAAGATCAGACATCTTTATTATATAAGAATGCTATAGAAACAATCTGTTGAAATAAAATCATTCCTTATGGGAAATTATTAAGATCAGACTACTATTAGAATATTGATGAAATGGAAAGAATTGCTCACAATAATATATTAAGATTAGACTTCTTTATTATATAAGAATGCTATAGCAACAATCGGTTGAAATAAATACAATTTTGAAGGGAAATTATTAAGATCAGACTACTATTAGTATACCGATAAAATAGAAAGAATTGCTCACAATAAATTTGAAAGATCAGACTTCTTTATTATATAGCAAACATTCGGTTGAAATAAAATCATTTCTTATGGGAAATTATTAAGATCAAATTTCTATTAGTATACCGATGAAATAGAAAGAATTGCTCACAATAAATTTGAAAGATCAGACACCTTTATTATATAAGAATGCTAGAGCAACAATCGGTTGAAATAAATACAATGTTTAAGGGAAATAATTAATATCAAACTTCTATTAGTATACCGATGGAATAAAAAGAATTGCTCACAATAATATATTAAGATCAGACTTCTTTATTATATAAGAATGCTATAGCAACAATCGGTTGAAATAAATACAATTTTTAAGGGAAATTATTAAGGTCAGACTACTATTAGAATATTGATGAATTAGAAAGAATTGCTCACAGTAAATTATTTAGATCAGACTTCTTTATCATATAAGAATGCTATAGCAACAATCGGTTGAAATAAAAACATTTCTTATGGGAAATTATTAAGATCAAACTTCTATTAGTATACCGATGAAATAGAAAGAATTGCTCACAATAAATTTGAAAGATCAGACATCTTTATTATATAAGAATGCTATAGCAACAATCTGTTGAAATAAAAACATTTCTTATGGGAAATTTTTAAGATCAAACTTCTATTAGTACACCGATGAAATAGAAATAATTGCTCACAATAAATTTGAAAGATCAGACATCTTTATAATATAAGAATGCTATAGAAACAATCTGTTGAAATAAAATCATTCCTTATGGGAAATTATTAAGATCAGACTACTATTAGAATATTGATGAAATGGAAAGAATTGCTCACAATAATATATTAAGATCAGACTTCTTTATCATATAAGAATGCTATAGCAACAATCGGTTGAAATAAAATCATTCCTTATGGGAAATTATTAAGATCAGACTACTATTAGAATATTGATGAAATGGCAAGAATTGCTCACAATAATATATTAAGATCAGACTTCTTTATTATATAAGAATGCTATAGCAACAATCGGTTGAAATAAATACAATTTTGAAGGGAAATTATTAAGATCAGACTACTATTAGTATACCGATAAAATAGAAAGAATTGCTCACAATAAATTTGAAAGATCAGACTTCTTTATTATATAGCAAACATTCGGTTGAAATAAAATCATTTCTTATGGGAAATAATTAAGATCAAATTTCTATTAGTATACCGATGAAATAGAAAGAATTGCTCACAATAAATTTGAAAGATCAGACATCTTTATTATATAAGAATGCTATAGAAACAATCTGTTGAAATAAAATCATTCCTTATGGGAAATTATTAAGATCAGACTACTATTAGAATATTGATGAAATGGAAAGAATTGCTCACAATAATATATTAAGATTAGACTTCTTTATTATATAAGAATGCTATAGCAACAATCGGTTGAAATAAATACAATTTTGAAGGGAAATTATTAAGATCAGACTACTATTAGTATACCGATAAAATAGAAAGAATTGCTCACAATAAATTTGAAAGATCAGACTTCTTTATTATATAGCAAACATTCGGTTGAAATAAAATCATTTCTTATGGGAAATTATTAAGATCAAATTTCTATTAGTATACCGATGAAATAGAAAGAATTGCTCACAATAAATTTGAAAGATCAGACACCTTTATTATATAAGAATGCTAGAGCAACAATCGGTTGAAATAAATACAATGTTTAGGGAAATAATTAATATCAAACTTCTATTAGTATACCGATGAAATAGAAAGAATTGCTCTCAATAATATATTAAGATCAGACTTCTTTATTATATAAGAATGCTATAGCAACAATCGGTTGAAATAAATACAATTTTTAAGGGAAATTATTAAGGTCAGACTACTATTAGAATATTGATGAATTAGAAAGAATTGCTCACAGTAAATTATTTAGATCAGACTTCTTTATCATATAAGAATGCTATAGCAACAATCGGTTGAAATAAAAACATTTCTTATGGGAAATTATTAAGATCAAACTTCTATTAGTATACCGATGAAATAGAAAGAATTGCTCACAATAAATTTGAAAGATCAGACATCTTTATTATATAAGAATGCTATAGCAACAATCGGTTGAAATAAATACAATGTTTAAGGAAATAATTAATATCAAACTTCTATTAGTATACCGATGGAATAAAAAGAATTGCTCACAATAATATATTAAGATCAGACTTCTTTATTATATAAGAATGCTATAGCAACAATCGGTTGAAATAAATACAATTTTTAAGGGAAATTATTAAGGTCAGACTACTATTAGAATATTGATGAATTAGAAAGAATTGCTCACAGTAAATTATTTAGATCAGACTTCTTTATCATATAAGAATGCTATAGCAACAATCGGTTGAAATAAAAACATTTCTTATGGGAAATTATTAAGATCAAACTTCTATTAGTATACCGATGAAATAGAAAGAATTGCTCACAATAAATTTGAAAGATCAGACATCTTTATTATATAAGAATGCTATAGCAACAATCGGTTGAAATAAATACAATGTTTAAGGGAAATAATTAATATCAAACTTCTATTAGTATACCGATGAAATAGAAAGAATTGCTCACAATAATATATTAAGATCAGACTTCTTTATTATATAAGAATGCTATAGCAACAATCGGTTGAAATAAATACAATTTTTAAGGGAAATTATTAAGGTCAGACTACTATTAGAATATTGATGAATTAGAAAGAATTGCTCACAGTAAATTATTTAGATCAGACTTCTTTATCATATAAGAATGCTATAGCAACAATCGGTTGAAATAAAAACATTTCTTATGGGAAATTATTAAGATCAAACTTCTATTAGTATACCGATGAAATAGAAAGAATTGCTCACAATAAATTTGAAAGATCAGACATCTTTATTATATAAGAATGCTAGAGCAACAATCGGTTTAATAAATACAATGTTTAAGGGAAATATTTAATATCAAACTTCTATTAGTATACCGATGAAATAGAAAGAATTGCTCACAATAATATATTAAGATCAGACTTCTTTATTATATAAGAATGCTATAGCAACAATCGGTTGAAATAAATACAATTTTTAAGGGAAATTATTAAGGTCAGACTACTATTAGAATATTGATGAATTAGAAAGAATTGCTCACAATAAATTATTTAGATCAGACTTCTTTATCATATAAGAATGCTATAGCAACAATCGGTTGAAATAAAAACATTTCTTTTGGGAAATTATTAAGATCAAACTTCTATTAGTATACCGATGAAATAGAAAGAATTGCTCACAAAAAATTTGAAAGATCAGACATCTTTATTATATAAGAATGCTATAGCAACAATCGGTTGAAATAAAAACATTTCTTATGGGAAATTATTAAGATCAAACTTCTATTAGTATACCGATGAAATAGAAAGAATTGCTCACAATAAATTTGAAAGATCAGACATCTTTATAATATAAGAATGCTATAGAAACAATCTGTTGAAATAAAATCATTCCTTATGGGAAATTATTAAGATCAGACTACTATTAGAATATTGATGAAATGGAAAGAATTGCTCACAATAAATTTGAAAGATCAGACTTCTGTATTATATAAGAATGCTATAGCAAACATTCGGTTGAAATAAAATCATTTCTTATGGGAAATTATTAAGATCAAATTTCTATTAGTATACCGATGATATAGAAAGAATTGCTCACAATAAATTTTAAAGATCAGACTTCTTTATTATATAAGAATGCTATAGCAACAATCGGTTGAAATAAATACAATGTTTAAGGGAAATAATTAATATAAAACTTCTATTAGTATACCGATGAAATAGAAAGAATTGCTCACAATAATATATTAAGATCAGACTTCTTTATTATATAAGAATGCTATAGCAACAATCGGTTGAAATAAATACAATTTTTAAATGAAATTATTAAGGTCAGACTACTATTAGAATATTGATGAATTAGAAAGAATTGCTCACAATAAATTTGAAAGATCAGACTTCTTTATCATATAAGAATGCTATAGCAACAATCGGTTGAAATAAAAACATTTCTTATGGGAAATTATTAAGATCAAACTTCTATTAGTATACCGATGAAATAGAAAGAATTGCTCACAATAAATTTGAAAGATCAGACATCTTTATTATATAGCAAACATTCGGTTGAAATAAAATCATTTCTTATGGGAAATAATTAAGATCAAATTTCTATTAGTATACCGATGAAATAGAAAGAATTGCTCACAATAATATATTAAGATCAGACTTCTTTATTATATAAGAATGCTATAGCAACAATCTGTTGAAATAAAAACATTTCTTATGGGAAATTTTTTAAGATCAAACTTCTTTTAGTATACCGATGAAATAGAAAGAATTGCTCACAATAAATTTGAAAGATCAGACATCTTTATTATATAAGCAAACATTCGGTTGAAATAAAATCATTTCTTATGGGAAATAATTAAGATCAAATTTCTATTAGTATACCGATGAAATAGAAAGAATTTCTCACAATAAATTTGAAAGATCAGACATCTTTATTATATAAGAATGCTATAGCAACAATCTGTTGAAATAAAAACATTTCTTATGGGAAATTATTAAGATCAGACTACTATTAGAATATTGATGAAATGGAAAGAATTGCTCACAATAATATATTAAGATCAGACTTCTATATTATATAAGAATGCTATAGCAACAATCGGTTGAAATAAATACAATTTTGAAGGGAAATTATTAAGATCAGACTACTACTAGTATACCGATAAAATAGAAAGAATTGCTCACAATAAATTTGAAAGATCAGACTTCTTTATTATATAAGAATGCTATAGCAAACATTCGGTTGAAATAAAATCATTTCTTATGGGAAATTATTAAGATCAAATTTCTATTAGTATACCGATGATATAGAAAGAATTGCTCACAATAAATTATTTAGATCAGACTTCTTTATTATATAAGAATGCTATAGCAACAATCGGTTGAAATAAATACAATTTTTAAGGGAAATTATTAAGGTCAGACTACTATTAGAATATTGATGAATTAGAAAGAATTGCTCACAGTAAATTATTTAGATCAGACTTCTTTATCATATAAGAATGCTATAGCAACAATCGGTTGAAATAAAAACATTTCTTATGGGAAATTATTAAGATCAAACTTCTATTAGTATACCGATGAAATAGAAAGAATTGCTCACAATAAATTTGAAAGATCAGACATCTTTATTATATAGCATACAACATTCGGTTGAAATAAAATCATTTCTTATGGGAAATAATTAAGATCAAATTTAAATTAGTATACCGATGAAATAGAAAGAATTTCTCACAATAAATTTGAAAGATCAGACATCTTTATTATATAAGAATGCTATAGCAACAATCTGTTGAAATAAAAACATTTCTTATGGGAAATTTTTAAGATCAAACTTCTATTAGTATACCGATGAAATAGAAAGAATTGCTCACAATAAATTTGAAAGATCAGACATCTTTATAATATAAGAATGCTATAGAAACAATCTGTTGAAATAAAATCATTCCTTATGGGAAATTATTAAGATCAGACTTCTATTAGAATATTGATGAAATGGAAAGAATTGCTCACAATAATATATTGAAAGATCAGACTTCTTTATTATATAAGAATGCTATAGCAACAATCGGTTGAAATAAAATCATTCCTTATGGGAAATTATTAAGATCAGACTACTATTAGAATATTGATGAAATGGAAAGAATTGCTCACAATAATATATTAAGATCAGACTTCTTTATTATATAAGAATGCTATAGCAACAATCGGTTGAAATAAATACAATTTTTAAGGGAAATTATTAAGGTCAGACTACTATTAGAATATTGATGAATTAGAAAGAATTGCTCACAGTAAATTATTTAGATCAGACTTCTTTATCATATAAGAATGCTATAGCAACAATCGGTTGAAATAAAAACATTTCTTATGGGAAATTATTAAGATCAAACTTCTATTAGTATACCGATGAAATAGAAAGAATTGCTCACAATAAATTTGAAAGATCAGACTTCTTTATTATATAAGAATGCTATAGCAACAATCGGTTGAAATAAATACAATGTTTAAGGGAAATAATTAATATCAAACTTCTATTAGTATACCGATGAAATAGAAAGAATTGCTCACAATAATATATTAAGATCAGACTTCTTTATTATATAAGAATGCTATAGCAACAATCGGTTGAAATAAATACAATTTTTAAGGGAAATTATTAAGGTCAGACTACTATTAGAATATTGATGAATTAGAAAGAATTGCTCACAGTAAATTATTTAGATCAGACTTCTTTATCATATAAGAATGCTATAGCAACAATCGGTTGAAATAAAAACATTTCTTATGGGAAATTATTAAGATCAAACTTCTATTAGTATACCGATGAAATAGAAAGAATTGCTCACAATAAATTTGAAAGATCAGACATCTTTATTATATAAGAATGCTATAGCAACAATCGGTTGAAATAAATACATTGTTTAAGGGAAATAATTAATATCAAACTTCTATTAGTATACCGATGGAATAGAAAGAATTGCTCACAATAATATATTAAGATCAGACTTCTTTATTATATAAGAATGCTATAGCAACAATCGGTTGAAATAAATACAATTTTTAAAGGAAATTATTAAGGTCAGACTACTATTAGAATATTGATGAATTAGAAAGAATTGCTCACAGTAAATTATTTAGATCAGACTTCTTTATCATATAAGAATGCTATAGCAACAATCGGTTGAAATAAAAACATTTCTTATGGGAAATTATTAAGATCAAACTTCTATTAGTATACCGATGAAATAGAAAGAATTGCTCACAATAAATTTGAAAGATCAGACATCTTTATTATATAAGAATGCTATAGCAACAATCGGTTGAAATAAATACAATGTTTAAGGGAAATAATTAATATCAAACTTCTATTAGTATACCGATGAAATAGAAAGAATTGCTCACAATAATATATTGAAAGATCAGACTTCTTTATTATATAAGAATGCTATAGCAACAATCGGTTGAAATAAATACAATTTTTAAGGGAAATTATTAAGGTCAGACTACTATTAGAATATTGATGAATTAGAAAGAATTGCTCACAATAAATTATTTAGATCAGACTTCTTTATCATATAAGAATGCTATAGCAACAATCGGTTGAAATAAAAACATTTCTTATGGGAAATTATTAAGATCAAACTTCTATTAGTATACCGATGAAATAGAAAGAATTGCTCACAAAAATTTGAAAGATCAGACATCTTTATTATATAAGAATGCTATAGCAACAATCGGTTGAAATAAATACAATGTTTAAGGGAAATAATTAATATCAAACTTCTATTAGTATACCGATGAAATAGAAAGAATTGCTCACAATAAATTTGAAAGATCAGACATCTTTATTATAATAAGAATGCTATAGAACAATCGGTTGAAATAAAATCATTTCTTATGGGAAATTATTAAGATCAGACTTCTATTAGAATATTGATGAATTAGAAAGAATTGCTCACAATAAATTATTAAGATCAGACTTCTTTATCATATAAGAATGCTATAGCAACAATCGGTTGAAATAAATACATTTCTTATGGGAAATTATTAAGATCAAACTTCTATTAGTATACCGATGAAATAGAAAGAATTGCTCACAATAAATTTGAAAGATCAGACATCTTTATTATATAAGAATGCTATAGCAACAATCGGTTGAAATAAATACAATGTTTAAGGGAAATAATTAATATCAAACTTCTATTAGTATACCGATGAAATAGAAAGAATTGCTCACAATAATATATTAAAGATCAGACTTCTTTATTATATAAGAATGCTATAGCAACAATCGGTTGAAATAAATACAATTTTTAAGGGAAATTATTAAGGTCAGACTACTATTAGAATATTGATGAATTAGAAAGAATTGCTCACAATAAATTATTAAGATCAGACTTCTTTATCATATAAGAATGCTATAGCAACAATCGGTTGAAATAAAAACATTTCTTATGGGAAATTATTAAGATCAAACTTCTATTAGTATACCGATGAAATAGAAAGAATTGCTCACAAAAAATTTGAAAGATCAGACATCTTTATTATATAAGAATGCTATAGCAACAATCGGTTGAAATAAAAACAATGTTTAAGGGAAATAATTAAGATCAAACTTCTATTAGTATACCGATGAAATAGAAAGAATTGCTCACAATAATATATTAAGATCAGACTTCTTTATTATATAAGAATGCTATAGCAACAATCGGTTGAAATAAATACAATTTTTAAGGGAAATTATTAAGGTCAGACTACTATTAGAATATTGATGAAATAGAAAGAATTGCTCACAATAAATTATTTAGATCAGACTTCTTTATTATATAAGAATGCTATAGCAACAATCGGTTGAAATAAAAACATTTCTTATGGGAAATTATTAAGATCAAACTTCTATTAGTATACCGATGAAATAGAAAGAATTGCTCACAATAAATTTGAAAGATCAGACATCTTTATTATATAAGAATGCTATAGCAACAATCGGTTGAAATAAAAACATTTCTTATGGGAAATTATTAAGATCAAACTTCTATTAGTATACCGATGAAATAGAAAGAATTGCTCACAATAAATTTGAAAGATCAGACATCTTTATTATATAAGAATGCTATAGAAACAATCGGTTGAAATAAAAAATCAAATCATTAGCTGAATAGAATTATTAAGATCAGACTATATTATATAAGAATGCTATAGCAACAATCGGTTGAAATAAATACAATTTCTTAAGGGAAATAATTAAGATCAAACTTCTATTAGTATACCGATGAAATAGAAAGAATTGCTCACAATAAATTTGAAAGATCAGACATCTTTATTATATAAGAATGCTATAGCAACAATCGGTTGAAATAAAAACATTTCTTAAGGGAAATTATTAAGATCAGACTACTATTAGAATACCGATGAAATAGAAAGAATTGCTCACAATAATATATTAAGATCAGACTTCTTTATTATATAAGAATGCTATAGCAACAATCGGTTGAAATAAATACAATTTTTAAGGGAAATTATTAAGATCAGACTACTATTAGTATACCGATGAAATAGAAAGAATTGCTCACAATAAATTTGAAAGATCAGACTTCTTTATTATATAAGAATGCTATAGCAACAATCGGTTGAAATAAAAACATTTCTTATGGGAAATTATTAAGATCAAACTTCTATTAGTATACCGATGAAATAGAAAGAATTGCTCACAATAAATTTTTAAGATCAGACTTCTTTATTATATAAGAATGCTATAGCAACAATCGGTTGAAATAAATACAATTTTTAAGGGAAATTATTAAGGTCAGACTTCTATTAGAATATCGATGAAATAGAAAGAATTGCTCACAATAAATTATTTAAGATCAGACTTCTTTATTATATAAGAATGCTATAGCAACAATCGGTTGAAATAAAAACATTTCTTATGGGAAATTATTAAGATCAAACTTCTATTAGTATACCGATGAAATAGAAAGAATTGCTCACAATAAATTTGAAAGATCAGACATCTTTATTATATAAGAATGCTATAGCAACAATCGGTTGAAATAAATACCATTTCTTAAGGGAAATAATTAAGATCAAACTTCTATTAGTATACCGATGAAATAGAAAGAATTGCTCACAATAAATATTGAAAGATCAGACATCTTTATTATATAAGAATGCTATAGCAACAATCGGTTGAAATAAAAACATTTCTTAAGGGAAATTATTAAGATCAAACTTCTATTAGTATACCGATGAAATAGAAAGAATTGCTCACAATAAATTTGAAAGATCAGACATCTTTATTATATAAGAATGCTATAGCAACAATCGGTTGAAATAAAATCATTTCTTATGGGAAATTATTAAGATCAGACTTCTATTAGAATACCGATGAAATAGAAAGAATTGCTCACAATAAATATTGAAAGATCAGACTTCTTTATTATATAAGAATGCTATAGCAACAATCGGTTGAAATAAAAACATTTCTTATGGGAAATTATTAAGATCAAACTTCTATTAGTATACTGATGAAATAGAAAGAATTGCTCACAATAATATATTAAGATCAGACTTCTTTATTATATAAGAATGCTATAGCAACAATCGGTTGAAATAAATACAATTTTTAAGGGAAATTATTAAGGTCAAACTTCTATTAGTATACCGATGAAATAGAAAGAATTGCTCACAATAAATTTTTAAGATCAGACTTCTTTATTATATAAGAATGCTATAGCAACAATCGGTTGAAATAAAAACATTTCTTATGGGAAATTATTAAGATCAAACTTCTATTAGTATACCGATGAAATAGAAAGAATTGCTCACAATAAATTTGAAAGATCAGACTTCTTTATTATATAAGAATGCTATAGCAACAATCGGTTGAAATAAATACAATTTTTAAGGGAAATAATTAAGATCAAACTTCTATTAGTATACCGATGAAATAGAAAGAATTGCTCACAATAATATATTAAAGATCAGACTTCTTTATTATATAAGAATGCTATAGCAACAATCGGTTGAAATAAATACAATTTTAAGGGAAATTATTAAGATCAGACTTCTATTAGAATACTGATGAATTAGAAAGAATTGCTCACAATAAATTATTAAGATCAGACTTCTTTATTATATAAGAATGCTATAGCAACAATCGGTTGAAATAAAAACATTTCTTATGGGAAATTATTAAGATCAAACTTCTATTAGTATACCGATGAAATAGAAAGAATTGCTCACAATAAATTTGAAAGATCAGACTTCTTTATTATATAAGAATGCTATAGCAACAATCGGTTGAAATAAATACATTGTTTAAGGGAAATTATTAAGATCAAACTTCTATTAGTATACCGATGAAATAGAAAGAATTGCTCACAATAATATATTGAAAGATCAGACTTCTTTATTATATAAGAATGCTATAGCAACAATCGGTTGAAATAAATACAATTTTTAAGGGAAATTATTAAGGTCAGACTACTATTAGAATATCGATGAAATAGAAAGAATTGCTCACAATAAATTTTTAAGATCAGACTTCTTTATTATATAAGAATGCTATAGCAACAATCGGTTGAAATAAAAACATTTTTTATGGGAAATTATTAAGATCAAACTTCTATTAGTATACCGATGAAATAGAAAGAATTGCTCACAATAAATTTGAAAGATCAGACTTCTTTATTATATAAGAATGCTATAGCAACAATCGGTTGAAATAAATACAATGTTTAAGGGAAATAATTAATATCAAACTTCTATTAGTATACCGATGAAATAGAAAGAATTGCTCACAATAATATATTAAGATCAGACTTCTTTATTATATAAGAATGCTATAGCAACAATCGGTTGAAATAAATACAATTTTTAAGGGAAATTATTAAGATCAGACTACTATTAGAATATTGATGAAATAGAAAGAATTGCTCACAATAAATTATTAAGATCAGACTTCTTTATCATATAAGAATGCTATAGCAACAATCGGTTGAAATAAAAACATTTTTTATGGGAAATTATTAAGATCAAACTTCTATTAGTATACCGATGAAATAGAAAGAATTGCTCACAATAAATTTGAAAGATCAGACATCTTTATTATATAAGAATGCTATAGCAACAATCGGTTGAAATAAATACAATGTTTAAGGGAAATAATTAATATCAAACTTCTATTAGTATACCGATGAAATAGAAAGAATTGCTCACAATAATATATTGAAAGATCAGACTTCTTTATTATATAAGAATGCTATAGCAACAATCGGTTGAAATAAATACAATTTTTAAGGGAAATTATTAAGGTCAGACTTCTATTAGTATACCGATGAAATAGAAAGAATTGCTCACAATAAATTTGAAAGATCAGACTTCTTTATTATATAAGAATGCTATAGCAACAATCGGTTGAAATAAATACAATTTTTAAGGGAAATTATTAAGATCAAACTTCTATTAGTATACCGATGAAATAGAAAGAATTGCTCACAATAAATTTGAAAGATCAGACATCTTTATTATATAAGAATGCTATAGCAACAATCGGTTGAAATAAATACAATTTTTAAGGGAAATTATTAAGGTCAGACTTCTATTAGTATACCGATGAAATAGAAAGAATTGCTCACAATAAATTTGAAAGATCAGACTTCTTTATTATATAAGAATGCTATAGCAACAATCGGTTGAAATAAATACAATTCTTATGGGAAATTATTAAGATCAAACTTCTATTAGTATACCGATGAAATAGAAAGAATTGCTCACAATAAATTTGAAAGATCAGACTTCTTTATTATATAAGAATGCTATAGCAACAATCGGTTGAAATAAATACAATTTTTAAGGGAAATTATTAAGATCAAACTTCTATTAGTATACCGATGAAATAGAAAGAATTGCTCACAATAAATTTGAAAGATCAGACTTCTTTATTATATAAGAATGCTATAGCAACAATCGGTTGAAATAAAAACATTTCTTAAGGGAAATTATTAAGATCAAACTTCTATTAGTATACCGATGAAATAGAAAGAATTGCTCACAATAATATTTGAAGATCAGACTTCTTTATTATATAAGAATGCTATAGCAACAATCGGTTGAAATAAATACATTTTTTAAGGGAAATTATTAAGATCAAACTTCTATTAGTATACCGATGAAATAGAAAGAATTGCTCACAATAAATATTAAGATCAGACTTCTTTATTATATAAGAATGCTATAGCAACAATCGGTTGAAATAAATACAATTTTTAAGGGAAATTATTAAGGTCAAACTTCTATTAGTATACCGATGAAATAGAAAGAATTGCTCACAATAAATATTGAAAGATCAGACTTCTTTATTATATAAGAATGCTATAGCAACAATCGGTTGAAATAAAAACATTTCTTATGGGAAATTATTAAGATCAAACTTCTATTAGTATACCGATGAAATAGAAAGAATTGCTCACAATAAATTTGAAAGATCAGACTTCTTTATTATATAAGAATGCTATAGCAACAATCGGTTGAAATAAATACAATTCTTAAGGGAAATTATTAAGATCAAACTTCTATTAGTATACCGATGAAATAGAAAGAATTGCTCACAATAATATATTAAGATCAGACTTCTTTATTATATAAGAATGCTATAGCAACAATCGGTTGAAATAAATACAATTTTTAAGGGAAATTATTAAGATCAAACTTCTATTAGTATACCGATGAAATAGAAAGAATTGCTCACAATAAATATTGAAAGATCAGACTTCTTTATTATATAAGAATGCTATAGCAACAATCGGTTGAAATAAATACAATTTTTAAGGGAAATTATTAAGATCAGACTTCTATTAGTATACCGATGAAATAGAAAGAATTGCTCACAATAAATTTGAAAGATCAGACATCGTTATTATATAAGAATGCTATAGCAACAATCGGTTGAAATAAATACAATTTTTAAGGGAAATTATTAAGGTCAGACTTCTATTAGTATACCGATGAAATAGAAAGAATTGCTCACAATAAATTTGAAAGATCAGACTTCGTTATTATATAAGAATGCTATAGCAACAATCGGTTGAAATAAATACAATTTTTAATGGAAATTATTAAGATCAGACTTCTATTAGTATACCGATGAAATAGAAAGAATTGCTCACAATAAATTTGAAAGATCAGACATCTTTATTATATAAGAATGCTATAGCAACAATCGGTTGAAATAAATACAATTCTTAAGGGAAATAATTAAGATCAAACTTCTATTAGTATACCGATGAAATAGAAAGAATTGCTCACAATAATATTTAAAGATCAGACTTCTTTATTATATAAGAATGCTATAGCAACAATCGGTTGAAATAAATACAATTTTTAAGGGAAATTATTAAGGACTTCTATTAGGTGAAATAAAATTGGCTCACAATAATATTTAATTAAGATCAGACTTCTTTATTATATAAGAATGCTATAGCAACAATCGGTTGAAATAAAAACATTTCTTAAGGGAAATATTAAGATCAAACTTCTATTAGTATACCGATGAAATAGAAAGAATTGCTCACAATAATATATTAAGATCAGACATCTTTATTATATAAGAATGCTATAGCAACAATCGGTTGAAATAAATACAATTTTTAAGGGAAATAATTAAGATCAAACTTCTATTAGTATACCGATGAAATAGAAAGAATTGCTCACAATAATATATTAAGATCAGACTTCTTTATTATATAAGAATGCTATAGCAACAATCGGTTGAAATAAATACAATTTTTAAGGGAAATTATTAAGGTCAAACTTCTATTAGTATACCGATGAAATAGAAAGAATTGCTCACAATAAATTTGAAAGATCAGACATCTTTATTATATAAGAATGCTATAGCAACAATCGGTTGAAATAAAAACATTTCTTATGGGAAATTATTAAGATCAAACTTCTATTAGTATACCGATGAAATAGAAAGAATTGCTCACAATAAATTTGAAAGATCAGACATCTTTATTATATAAGAATGCTATAGCAACAATCGGTTGAAATAAATACAATTTTTAAGGGAAATAATTAAGATCAAACTTCTATTAGTATACCGATGAAATAGAAAGAATTGCTCACAATAAATTTATTAAGATCAGACTTCTTTATTATATAAGAATGCTATAGCAACAATCGGTTGAAATAAAAACATTTCTTATGGGAAATTATTAAGATCAAACTTCTATTAGTATACCGATGAAATAGAAAGAATTGCTCACAATAAATATTGAAAGATCAGACTTCTTTATTATATAAGAATGCTATAGCAACAATCGGTTGAAATAAATACAATGTTTAAGGGAAATAATTAAGATCAAACTTCTATTAGTATACCGATGAAATAGAAAGAATTGCTCACAATAATATATTAAGATCAGACTTCTTTATTATATAAGAATGCTATAGCAACAATCGGTTGAAATAAATACAATTTTTAAGGGAAATAATTAAGATCAAACTTCTATTAGTATACCGATGAAATAGAAAGAATTGCTCACAATAATATATTAAGATCAGACTTCTTTATTATATAAGAATGCTATAGCAACAATCGGTTGAAATAAATACAATTTTTAAGGGAAATTATTAAGGTCAGACTTCTATTAGTATACCGATGAAATAGAAAGAATTGCTCACAATAAATTTGAAAGATCAGACTTCTTTATTATATAAGAATGCTATAGCAACAATCGGTTGAAATAAATACAATTTTTAAGGGAAATTATTAAGGTCAGACTTCTATTAGAATATCGATGAAATAGAAAGAATTGCTCACAATAAATTTGAAAGATCAGACATCTTTATTATATAAGAATGCTATAGCAACAATCGGTTGAAATAAATACAATTCTTAAGGGAAATTATTAAGATCAAACTTCTATTAGTATACCGATGAAATAGAAAGAATTGCTCACAATAAATTTGAAAGATCAGACTTCTTTATTATATAAGAATGCTATAGCAACAATCGGTTGAAATAAATACAATTTTTAAGGGAAATTATTAAGGTCAGACTTCTATTAGAATATCGATGAAATAGAAAGAATTGCTCACAATAAATTTGAAAGATCAGACTTCTTTATTATATAAGAATGCTATAGCAACAATCGGTTGAAATAAATACAATTTTTAAGGGAAATTATTAAGATCAAACTTCTATTAGTATACCGATGAAATAGAAAGAATTGCTCACAATAAATTTGAAAGATCAGACTTCTTTATTATATAAGAATGCTATAGCAACAATCGGTTGAAATAAATACAATTTTTAAGGGAAATAATTAAGATCAAACTTCTATTAGTATACCGATGAAATAGAAAGAATTGCTCACAATAATATATTAAAGATCAGACTTCTTTATTATATAAGAATGCTATAGCAACAATCGGTTGAAATAAATACAATTTTTAAGGGAAATTATTAAGATCAGACTTCTATTAGTATACCGATGAAATAGAAAGAATTGCTCACAATAAATTTGAAAGATCAGACTTCTTTATTATATAAGAATGCTATAGCAACAATCGGTTGAAATAAATACAATTTTTAAGGGAAATTATTAAGATCAAACTTCTATTAGTATACCGATGAAATAGAAAGAATTGCTCACAATAAATTTGAAAGATCAGACTTCTTTATTATATAAGAATGCTATAGCAACAATCGGTTGAAATAAATACAATTTTTAAGGGAAATTATTAAGATCAAACTTCTATTAGTATACCGATGAAATAGAAAGAATTGCTCACAATAAATATTGAAAGATCAGACATCTTTATTATATAAGAATGCTATAGCAACAATCGGTTGAAATAAATACAATTTTTAAGGGAAATTATTAAGATCAAACTTCTATTAGTATACCGATGAAATAGAAAGAATTGCTCACAATAATATATTAAGATCAGACTTCTTTATTATATAAGAATGCTATAGCAACAATCGGTTGAAATAAATACAATGTTTAAGGGAAATAATTAATATCAAACTTCTATTAGTATACCGATGAAATAGAAAGAATTGCTCACAATAATATATTAAGATCAGACTTCTTTATTATATAAGAATGCTATAGCAACAATCGGTTGAAATAAATACAATTTTTAAGGGAAATTATTAAGGTCAGACTTCTATTAGTATACCGATGAAATAGAAAGAATTGCTCACAATAAATTTGAAAGATCAGACTTCTTTATTATATAAGAATGCTATAGCAACAATCGGTTGAAATAAATACAATTTTTAAGGGAAATTATTAAGGTCAGACTTCTATTAGAATATCGATGAAATAGAAAGAATTGCTCACAATAAATTTGAAAGATCAGACTTCTTTATTATATAAGAATGCTATAGCAACAATCGGTTGAAATAAAAACATTTCTTATGGGAAATTATTAAGATCAAACTTCTATTAGTATACCGATGAAATAGAAAGAATTGCTCACAATAAATATTGAAAGATCAGACTTCTTTATTATATAAGAATGCTATAGCAACAATCGGTTGAAATAAATACAATTTTTAAGGGAAATTATTAAGATCAAACTTCTATTAGTATACCGATGAAATAGAAAGAATTGCTCACAATAAATATTGAAAGATCAGACTTCTTTATTATATAAGAATGCTATAGCAACAATCGGTTGAAATAAATACAATTTTAAGGGAAATTATTAAGATCAAACTTCTATTAGTATACCGATGAAATAGAAAGAATTGCTCACAATAAATATTGAAAGATCAGACATCTTTATTATATAAGAATGCTATAGCAACAATCGGTTGAAATAAATACAATGTTTAAGGGAAATAATTAATATCAAACTTCTATTAGTATACCGATGAAATAGAAAGAATTGCTCACAATAATATATTAAGATCAGACTTCTTTATTATATAAGAATGCTATAGCAACAATCGGTTGAAATAAATACAATTTTTAAGGGAAATTATTAAGATCAAACTTCTATTAGTATACCGATGAAATAGAAAGAATTGCTCACAATAATTTATTAAGATCAGACTTCTTTATTATATAAGAATGCTATAGCAACAATCGGTTGAAATAAAAACAATTTTTAAGGGAAATTATTAAGATCAAACTTCTATTAGTATACCGATGAAATAGAAAGAATTGCTCACAATAATATATTGAAAGATCAGACTTCTTTATTATATAAGAATGCTATAGCAACAATCGGTTGAAATAAATACAATTTTTAAGGGAAATTAATTAAGATCAAACTTCTATTAGTATACCGATGAAATAGAAAGAATTGCTCACAATAATATATTAAGATCAGACTTCTTTATTATATAAGAATGCTATAGCAACAATCGGTTGAAATAAATACAATTTTTAAGGGAAATTATTAAGATCAAACTTCTATTAGTATACCGATGAAATAGAAAGAATTGCTCACAATAATATATTAAAATCAGACTTCTTTATTATATAAGAATGCTATAGCAACAATCGGTTGAAATAAATACAATTTTTAAGGGAAATTATTAAGATCAAACTTCTATTAGTATACCGATGAAATAGAAAGAATTGCTCACAATAAATATTGAAAGATCAGACTTCTTTATTATATAAGAATGCTATAGCAACAATCGGTTGAAATAAAAACATTTTTAAGGGAAATTATTAAGATCAAACTTCTATTAGTATACCGATGAAATAGAAAGAATTGCTCACAATAAATTTGAAAGATCAGACTTCTTTATTATATAAGAATGCTATAGCAACAATCGGTTGAAATAAATACAATGTTTAAGGGAAATAATTAATATCAAACTTCTATTAGTATACCGATGAAATAGAAAGAATTGCTCACAATAATATATTAAGATCAGACTTCTTTATTATATAAGAATGCTATAGCAACAATCGGTTGAAATAAATACAATTTTTAAGGGAAATTATTAAGGTCAGACTTCTATTAGTATACCGATGAAATAGAAAGAATTGCTCACAATAAATTTGAAAGATCAGACTTCTTTATTATATAAGAATGCTATAGCAACAATCGGTTGAAATAAATACAATTTTTAAGGGAAATTATTAAGATCAAACTTCTATTAGTATACCGATGAAATAGAAAGAATTGCTCACAATAATATATTGAAAGATCAGACATCTTTATTATATAAGAATGCTATAGCAACAATCGGTTGAAATAAATACAATTTTTAAGGGAAATTATTAAGATCAAACTTCTATTAGTATACCGATGAAATAGAAAGAATTGCTCACAATAATATATTAAGATCAGACTTCTTTATTATATAAGAATGCTATAGCAACAATCGGTTGAAATAAATACAATTTTAAAGGAAATTATTAAGATCAAACTTCTATTAGTATACCGATGAAATAGAAAGAATTCACAATAAAATAAGATCAGACTCTTTATTATATAAGAATGCTATAGCAACAATCGGTTGAAATAAAAACATTTTTAAGGGAAATTATTAAGATCAAACTTCTATTAGTATACCGATGAAATAGAAAGAATTGCTCACAATAATATATTAAGATCAGACTTCTTTATTATATAAGAATGCTATAGCAACAATCGGTTGAAATAAATACAATTTTTAAGGGAAATAATTAAGATCAAACTTCTATTAGTATACCGATGAAATAGAAAGAATTGCTCACAATAATATATTAAGATCAGACTTCTTTATTATATAAGAATGCTATAGCAACAATCGGTTGAAATAAATACAATTTTTAAGGGAAATTATTAAGATCAAACTTCTATTAGTATACCGATGAAATAGAAAGAATTGCTCACAATAAATTTGAAAAATCAGACTTCTTTATTATATAAGAATGCTATAGCAACAATCGGTTGAAATAAAAACAATTTTTATGGGAAATTATTAAGATCAAACTTCTATTAGTATACCGATGAAATAGAAAGAATTGCTCACAATAAATATTGAAAGATCAGACTTCTTTATTATATAAGAATGCTATAGCAACAATCGGTTGAAATAAATACAATTTTTAAGGGAAATTATTAAGATCAAACTTCTATTAGTATACCGATGAAATAGAAAGAATTGCTCACAATAAATTATTAAGATCAGACTTCTTTATTATATAAGAATGCTATAGCAACAATCGGTTGAAATAAATACAATTTTTAAGGGAAATTATTAAGATCAAACTTCTATTAGTATACCGATGAAATAGAAAGAATTGCTCACAATAATATATTGAAAGATCAGACTTCTTTATTATATAAGAATGCTATAGCAACAATCGGTTGAAATAAATACAATTTTTAAGGGAAATTATTAAGATCAAACTTCTATTAGTATACCGATGAAATAGAAAGAATTGCTCACAATAATATATTGAAAGATCAGACTTCTTTATTATATAAGAATGCTATAGCAACAATCGGTTGAAATAAATACAATTTTTAAGGGAAATTATTAAGATCAAACTTCTATTAGTATACCGATGAAATAGAAAGAATTGCTCACAATAATATTTTAAAGATCAGACTTCTTTATTATATAAGAATGCTATAGCAACAATCGGTTGAAATAAAAACATTTCTTAAGGGAAATTATTAAGATCAAACTTCTATTAGTATACCGATGAAATAGAAAGAATTGCTCACAATAATATATTAAGATCAGACTTCTTTATTATATAAGAATGCTATAGCAACAATCGGTTGAAATAAATACAATGTTTAAGGGAAATAATTAAGATCAAACTTCTATTAGTATACCGATGAAATAGAAAGAATTGCTCACAATAATATATTAAAGATCAGACTTCTTTATTATATAAGAATGCTATAGCAACAATCGGTTGAAATAAATACAATTTTTAAGGGAAATTAATAAGGTCAGACTTCTATTAGTATACCGATGAAATAGAAAGAATTGCTCACAATAAATTTGAAAGATCAGACTTCTTTATTATATAAGAATGCTATAGCAACAATCGGTTGAAATAAATACAATGTTTAAGGGAAATTATTAAGGTCAAACTTCTATTAGTATACCGATGAAATAGAAAGAATTGCTCACAATAAATATTGAAAGATCAGACTTCTTTATTATATAAGAATGCTATAGCAACAATCGGTTGAAATAAATACAATTTTTAAGGGAAATTATTAAGGTCAAACTTCTATTAGTATACCGATGAAATAGAAAGAATTGCTCACAATAAATTTGAAAGATCAGACTTCTTTATTATATAAGAATGCTATAGCAACAATCGGTTGAAATAAATACAATTTTTTAAGGGAAATAATTAAGGTCAGACTTCTATTAGAATACCGATGAAATAGAAAGAATTGCTCACAATAAATTTGAAAGATCAGACATCTTTATTATATAAGAATGCTATAGCAACAATCGGTTGAAATAAATACATTTTTTAAGGGAAATTATTAAGATCAAACTTCTATTAGTATACCGATGAAATAGAAAGAATTGCTCACAATAATATATTAAGATCAGACTTCTTTATTATATAAGAATGCTATAGCAACAATCGGTTGAAATAAATACAATGTTTAAGGGAAATAATTAATATCAAACTTCTATTAGTATACCGATGAAATAGAAAGATTTGCTCACAATAATATATTAAGATCAGACTTCTTTATTATATAAGAATGCTATAGCAACAATCGGTTGAAATAAATACAATTTTTAAGGGAAATTATTAAGATCAGACTACTATTAGAATATTGATGAAATAGAAAGAATTGCTCACAATAAGTTATTAAGATCAGACTTCTTTATTATATAAGAATGCTATAGCAACAATCGGTTGAAATAAATACAATTTTTAAGGGAAATTATTAAGGTCAGACTTCTATTAGTATACCGATGAAATAGAAAGAATTGCTCACAATAAATTTGAAAGATCAGACTTCTTTATTATATAAGAATGCTATAGCAACAATCGGTTGAAATAAAAACATTTCTTAAGGGAAATTATTAAGATCAAACTTCTATTAGTATACCGATGAAATAGAAAGAATTGCTCACAATAAATTTGAAAGATCAGACATCTTTATTATATAAGAATGCTATAGCAACAATCGGTTGAAATAAATACAATTTTAAGGGAAATTATTAAGGTCAGACTTCTATTAGTATACCGATGAAATAGAAAGAATTGCTCACAATAAATTTGAAAGATCAGACTTCTTTATTATATAAGAATGCTATAGCAACAATCGGTTGAAATAAATACAATTTTTAAGGGAAATTATTAAGATCAGACTACTATTAGAATATCGATGAAATAGAAAGAATTGCTCACAATAAATTATTTAAGATCAGACTTCTTTATTATATAAGAATGCTATAGCAACAATCGGTTGAAATAAAAACATTTCTTATGGGAAATTATTAAGATCAAACTTCTATTAGTATACCGATGAAATAGAAAGAATTGCTCACAATAAATTTGAAAGATCAGACTTCTTTATTATATAAGAATGCTATAGCAACAATCGGTTGAAATAAATACAATTTTTAAGGGAAATTATTAAGATCAAACTTCTATTAGTATACCGATGAAATAGAAAGAATTGCTCACAATAAATTATTAAGATCAGACTTCTTTATTATATAAGAATGCTATAGCAACAATCGGTTGAAATAAATACATTTTTTATGGGAAATTATTAAGATCAAACTTCTATTAGTATACCGATGAAATAGAAAGAATTGCTCACAATAATATATTAAAGATCAGACTTCTTTATTATATAAGAATGCTATAGCAACAATCGGTTGAAATAAATACAATTTTTAAGGGAAATTATTAAGGTCAAACTTCTATTAGTATACCGATGAAATAGAAAGAATTGCTCACAATAATATATTGAAAGATCAGACTTCTTTATTATATAAGAATGCTATAGCAACAATCGGTTGAAATAAAAACAATTTTTAAGGGAAATTATTAAGATCAAACTTCTATTAGTATACCGATGAAATAGAAAGAATTGCTCACAATAAATTTGAAAGATCAGACTTCTTTATTATATAAGAATGCTATAGCAACAATCGGTTGAAATAAATACAATTTTTAAGGGAAATTATTAAGGTCAAACTTCTATTAGTATACCGATGAAATAGAAAGAATTGCTCACAATAATATTTTAAAGATCAGACTTCTTTATTATATAAGAATGCTATAGCAACAATCGGTTGAAATAAATACAATTTTTAAGGGAAATTATTAAGATCAGACTTCTATTAGTATACCGATGAAATAGAAAGAATTGCTCACAATAAATTTGAAAGATCAGACTTCTTTATTATATAAGAATGCTATAGCAACAATCGGTTGAAATAAAATACAATTTTTAAGGGAAATTATTAAGGTCAGACTTCTATTAGTATATCGATGAAATAGAAAGAATTGCTCACAATAAATTTGAAAGATCAGACATCTTTATTATATAAGAATGCTATAGCAACAATCGGTTGAAATAAAAACATTTCTTATGGGAAATTATTAAGATCAAACTTCTATTAGTATACCGATGAAATAGAAAGAATTGCTCACAATAAATATATTAAGATCAGACTTCTTTATTATATAAGAATGCTATAGCAACAATCGGTTGAAATAAATACAATGTTTAAGGGAAATAATTAATATCAAACTTCTATTAGTATACCGATGAAATAGAAAGAATTGCTCACAATAATATATTAAAGATCAGACTTCTTTATTATATAAGAATGCTATAGCAACAATCGGTTGAAATAAATACAATTTTTAAGGGAAATTATTAAGATCAGACTACTATTAGAATATTGATGAAATAGAAAGAATTGCTCACAATAAATTATTAAGATCAGACTTCTTTATTATATAAGAATGCTATAGCAACAATCGGTTGAAATAAATACAATTTTTAAGGGAAATTATTAAGATCAAACTTCTATTAGTATACCGATGAAATAGAAAGAATTGCTCACAATAAATTTGAAAGATCAGACATCTTTATTATATAAGAATGCTATAGCAACAATCGGTTGAAATAAATACAATTTTTAAGGGAAATTATTAAGATCAAACTTCTATTAGTATACCGATGAAATAGAAAGAATTGCTCACAATAAATTTGAAAGATCAGACTTCTTTATTATATAAGAATGCTATAGCAACAATCGGTTGAAATAAATACAATTTTTAAGGGAAATTATTAAGGTCAGACTTCTATTAGTATACCGATGAAATAGAAAGAATTGCTCACAATAAATTTGAAAGATCAGACATCTTTATTATATAAGAATGCTATAGCAACAATCGGTTGAAATAAAAACATTTCTTATGGGAAATTATTAAGATCAAACTTCTATTAGTATACCGATGAAATAGAAAGAATTGCTCACAATAAATATTGAAAGATCAGACACCTTTATTATATAAGAATGCTATAGCAACAATCGGTTGAAATAAATACAATTTTTAAGGGAAATTATTAAGGTCAAACTTCTATTAGTATACCGATGAAATAGAAAGAATTGCTCACAATAAATTTGAAAGATCAGACTTCTTTATTATATAAGAATGCTATAGCAACAATCGGTTGAAATAAAAACATTTCTTAAGGGAAATTATTAAGATCAAACTTCTATTAGTATACCGATGAAATAGAAAGAATTGCTCACAATAAATTTGAAAGATCAGACATCTTTATTATATAAGAATGCTATAGCAACAATCGGTTGAAATAAATACAATTTTTAAGGGAAATTATTAAGGTCAAACTTCTATTAGTATACCGATGAAATAGAAAGAATTGCTCACAATAAATTTGAAAGATCAGACATCTTTATTATATGAGAATGCTATAGCAACAATCGGTTGAAATAAATACATTTCTTAAGGGAAATTATTAAGGTCAAACTTCTATTAGTATACCGATGAAATAGAAAGAATTGCTCACAATAATATATTAAAGATCAGACTTCTTTATTATATAAGAATGCTATAGCAACAATCGGTTGAAATAAATACAATTTTTAAGGGAAATATTAAGGTCAGACTTCTATTAGTATACCGATGAAATAGAAAGAATTGCTCACAATAAATTATTAAAGATCAGACTTCTTTATTATATAAGAATGCTATAGCAACAATCGGTTGAAATAAATACAATTTTTAAGGGAAATTATTAAGGTCAAACTTCTATTAGTATACCGATGAAATAGAAAGAATTGCTCACAATAAATTTGAAAGATCAGACTTCTTTATTATATAAGAATCCTATAGCAACAATCGGTTGAAATAAATACAATTTTTAAGGGAAATTATTAAGGTCAGACTTCTATTAGAATATCGATGAAATAGAAAGAATTGCTCACAATAAATTTGAAAGATCAGACATCTTTATTATATAAGAATGCTATAGCAACAATCGGTTGAAATAAAAACATTTCTTATGGGAAATTATTAAGATCAAACTTCTATTAGTATACCGATGAAATAGAAAGAATTGCTCACAATAATATATTAAGATCAGACTTCTTTATTATATAAGAATGCTATAGCAACAATCGGTTGAAATAAATACAATGTTTAAGGGAAATTATTAAGATCAAACTTCTATTAGTATACCGATGAAATAGAAAGAATTGCTCACAATAATATATTAAGATCAGACTTCTTTATTATATAAGAATGCTATAGCAACAATCGGTTGAAATAAATACAATTTTTAAGGGAAATTATTAAGATCAGACTACTATTAGAATATTGATGAAATAGAAAGAATTGCTCACAATAAATTTGAAAGATCAGACTTCTTTATTATATAAGAATGCTATAGCAACAATCGGTTGAAATAAAATACAATTTTTAAGGGAAATTATTAAGATCAAACTTCTATTAGTATACCGATGAAATAGAAAGAATTGCTCACAATAAATTTGAAAGATCAGACATCTTTATTATATAAGAATGCTATAGCAACAATCGGTTGAAATAAATACAATTTTTAAGGGAAATTATTAAGATCAAACTTCTATTAGTATACCGATGAAATAGAAAGAATTGCTCACAATAATATATTGAAAGATCAGACTTCTTTATTATATAAGAATGCTATAGCAACAATCGGTTGAAATAAATACAATGTTTAAGGGAAATTATTAAGATCAAACTTCTATTAGTATACCGATGAAATAGAAAGAATTGCTCACAATAATATTTTAAGATCAGACTTCTTTATTATATAAGAATGCTATAGCAACAATCGGTTGAAATAAATACAATTTTTAAGGGAAATTATTAAGGTCAAACTTCTATTAGTATACCGATGAAATAGAAAGAATTGCTCACAATAAATTTGAAAGATCAGACATATTTATTATATGAGAATGCTATAGCAACAATCGGTTGAAATAAAAACATTTCTTATGGGAAATTATTAAGATCAAACTTCTATTAGTATACCGATGAAATAGAAAGAATTGCTCACAATAAATTTGAAACATCAGACATCTTTATTATAAAAGAATGCTATAGCAACAATCGGTTGAAATAAATACAATGTTTAAGGGAAATAATTAATATCAAACTTCTATTAGTATACCGATGAAATAGAAAGAATTGCTCACAATAATATATTAAGATCAGACTTCTTTATTATATAAGAATGCTATAGCAACAATCGGTTGAAATAAAAACATTTTTAAGGGAAATTTTTAAGATCAAACTTCTATTAGTATACTGATGAAATAGAAAGAATTGCTCACAATAAATTTGAAAGATCAGACATCTTTATTATATAAGAATGCTATAGCAACAATCTGTTGAAATAAATACAATGTTTAAGGGAAATAATTAATATCAAACTTCTATTAGTATACCGATGAAATAGAAAGAATTGCTCACAATAATATATTAAGATCAGACTTCTTTATTATATAAGAATGCTATAGCAACAATCGGTTGAAATAAATACAATTTTTAAGGGAAATTATTAAGGTCAAACTTCTATTAGTATACCGATGAAATAGAAAGAATTGCTCACAATAAATTTGAAAGATCAGACATCTTTATTATATAAGAATGCTATAGCAACAATCGGTTGAAATAAAAACATTTCTTATGGGAAATTATTAAGATCAAACTTCTATTAGTATACCGATGAAATAGAAAGAATTGCTCACAATAATATATTGAAAGATCAGACTTCTTTATTATATAAGAATGCTATAGCAACAATCGGTTGAAATAAATACAATGTTTAAGGGAAATAATTAATATCAAACTTCTATTAGTATACCGATGAAATAGAAAGAATTGCTCACAATAATATATTAAGATCAGACTTCTTTATTATATAAGAATGCTATAGCAACAATCGGTTGAAATAAATACAATTTTTAAGGGAAATTATTAAGGTCAGACTTCTATTAGTATATCGATGAAATAGAAAGAATTGCTCACAATAAATTTGAAAGATCAGACTTCTTTATTATATAAGAATGCTATAGCAACAATCGGTTGAAATAAATACACATTTCTTATGGGAAATTATTAAGATCAAACTTCTATTAGTATACCGATGAAATAGAAAGAATTGCTCACAATAATATTTGAAAGATCAGACTTCTTTATTATATAAGAATGCTATAGCAACAATCGGTTGAAATAAATACAATTTTTAAGGGAAATAATTAATATCAAACTTCTATTAGTATACCGATGAAATAGAAAGAATTGCTCACAATAATATATTAAGATCAGACTTCTTTATTATATAAGAATGCTATAGCAACAATCGGTTGAAATAAATACAATTTTAAGGGAAATTATTAAGATCAAACTTCTATTAGTATACCGATGAAATAGAAAGAATTGCTCACAATAATATTTGAAAGATCAGACTTCTTTATTATATAAGAATGCTATAGCAACAATCGGTTGAAATAAATACAATTTTTAAGGGAAATTATTAAGGTCAGACTTCTATTAGTATACCGATGAAATAGAAAGAATTGCTCACAATAAATTTGAAAGATCAGACATCTTTATTATATAAGAATGCTATAGCAACAATCGGTTGAAATAAAAACATTTCTTATGGGAAATTATTAAGATCAAACTTCTATTAGTATACCGATGAAATAGAAAGAATTGCTCACAATAATATTTGAAAGATCAGACTTCTTTATTATATAAGAATGCTATAGCAACAATCGGTTGAAATAAATACAATTTTTAAGGGAAATAATTAAGATCAAACTTCTATTAGTATACCGATGAAATAGAAAGAATTGCTCACAATAAATTTGAAAGATCAGACTTCTTTATTATATAAGAATGCTATAGCAACAATCGGTTGAAATAAAAACATTTTTATGGGAAATTATTAAGATCAAACTTCTATTAGTATACCGATGAAATAGAAAGAATTGCTCACAATAATATTTTAAAGATCAGACTTCTTTATTATATAAGAATGCTATAGCAACAATCGGTTGAAATAAATACAATTTTTAAGGGAAATTATTAAGATCAAACTTCTATTAGTATACCGATGAAATAGAAAGAATTGCTCACAATAAATTTGAAAGATCAGACATCTTTATTATATAAGAATGCTATAGCAACAATCGGTTGAAATAAATACAATTTTTAAGGGAAATTATTAAGATCAAACTTCTATTAGTATACCGATGAAATAGAAAGAATTGCTCACAATAAATTTGAAAGATCAGACTTCTTTATTATATAAGAATGCTATAGCAACAATCGGTTGAAATAAATACAATTTTTAAGGGAAATTATTAAGGTCAGACTTCTATTAGTATACCGATGAAATAGAAAGAATTGCTCACAATAAATTTGAAAGATCAGACATCTTTATTATATAAGAATGCTATAGCAACAATCGGTTGAAATAAAAACATTTCTTATGGGAAATTATTAAGATCAAACTTAAACTATTAGTATACCGATGAAATAGAAAGAATTGCTCACAATAATATATTGAAAGATCAGACTTCTTTATTATATAAGAATGCTATAGCAACAATCGGTTGAAATAAATACAATTTTTAAGGGAAATAATTAAGATCAAACTTCTATTAGTATACCGATGAAATAGAAAGAATTGCTCACAATAAATATTGAAAGATCAGACTTCTTTATTATATAAGAATGCTATAGCAACAATCGGTTGAAATAAATACAATTTTTAAGGGAAATTATTAAGGTCAGACTTCTATTAGAATATCGATGAAATAGAAAGAATTGCTCACAATAAATTTGAAAGATCAGACATCTTTATTATATAAGAATGCTATAGCAACAATCGGTTGAAATAAATACATTTTTTAAGGGAAATTATTAAGATCAAACTTCTATTAGTATACCGATGAAATAGAAAGAATTGCTCACAATAATATATTAAGATCAGACTTCTTTATTATATAAGAATGCTATAGCAACAATCGGTTGAAATAAATACAATTTTTAAGGGAAATTATTAAGATCAAACTTCTATTAGTATACCGATGAAATAGAAAGAATTGCTCACAATAATTTATTAAGATCAGACTTCTTTATTATATAAGAATGCTATAGCAACAATCGGTTGAAATAAATACAATTTTTAAGGGAAATTATTAAGATCAGACTTCTATTAGTATACCGATGAAATAGAAAGAATTGCTCACAATAAATTTGAAAGATCAGACTTCTTTATTATATAAGAATGCTATAGCAACAATCGGTTGAAATAAAAACATTTCTTAAGGGAAATTATTAAGATCAAACTTCTATTAGTATACCGATGAAATAGAAAGAATTGCTCACAATAATATATTGAAAGATCAGACTTCTTTATTATATAAGAATGCTATAGCAACAATCGGTTGAAATAAATACAATGTCTTAAGGGAAATAATTAAGATCAAACTTCTATTAGTATACCGATGAAATAGAAAGAATTGCTCACAATAATATATTAAGATCAGACTTCTTTATTATATAAGAATGCTATAGCAACAATCGGTTGAAATAAATACAATTTTTAAGGGAAATTATTAAGATCAAACTTCTATTAGTATACCGATGAAATAGAAAGAATTGCTCACAATAATATTAAGATCAGACTTCTTTATTATATAAGAATGCTATAGCAACAATCGGTTGAAATAAATACAATTTTTAAGGGAAATTATTAAGATCAAACTTCTATTAGTATACCGATGAAATAGAAAGAATTGCTCACAATAAATTTGAAAGATCAGACATCTTTATTATATAAGAATGCTATAGCAACAATCGGTTGAAATAAATACAATTTTTAAGGGAAATTATTAAGATCAAACTTCTATTAGTATACCGATGAAATAGAAAGAATTGCTCACAATAATATATTGAAAGATCAGACTTCTTTATTATATAAGAATGCTATAGCAACAATCGGTTGAAATAAATACAATTTTTAAGGGAAATTATTAAGGTCAAACTTCTATTAGTATACCGATGAAATAGAAAGAATTGCTCACAATAAATTTGAAAGATCAGACATCTTTATTATATAAGAATGCTATAGCAACAATCGGTTGAAATAAATACAATTTCTTAAGGGAAATTATTAAGATCAAACTTCTATTAGTATACCGATGAAATAGAAAGAATTGCTCACAATAAATTTGAAAGATCAGACATCTTTATTATATAAGAATGCTATAGCAACAATCGGTTGAAATAAATACAATGTTTAAGGGAAATAATTAATATCAAACTTCTATTAGTATACCGATGAAATAGAAAGAATTGCTCACAATAATATATTAAAGATCAGACTTCTTTATTATATAAGAATGCTATAGCAACAATCGGTTGAAATAAATACAATTTTTAAGGGAAATTATTAAGGTCAGACTTCTATTAGTATATCGATGAAATAGAAAGAATTGCTCACAATAAATTTGAAAGATCAGACATCTTTATTATATAAGAATGCTATAGCAACAATCGGTTGAAATAAAAACATTTCTTATGGGAAATTATTAAGATCAAACTTCTATTAGTATACCGATGAAATAGAAAGAATTGCTCACAATAAATATGATTAAGATCAGACTTCTTTATTATATAAGAATGCTATAGCAACAATCGGTTGAAATAAATACAATTTTTAAGGGAAATAATTAATATCAAACTTCTATTAGTATACCGATGAAATAGAAAGATTTGCTCACAATAATATATTAAGATCAGACTTCTTTATTATATAAGAATGCTATAGCAACAATCGGTTGAAATAAATACAATTTTTAAGGGAAATTATTAAGATCAAACTTCTATTAGTATACCGATGAAATAGAAAGAATTGCTCACAATAATAAATTTGAAAGATCAGACATCTTTATTATATAAGAATGCTATAGCAACAATCGGTTGAAATAAATACAATTTTTATGGGAAATTATTAAGATCAAACTTCTATTAGTATACCGATGAAATAGAAAGAATTGCTCACAATAATATATTAAAGATCAGACTTCTTTATTATATAAGAATGCTATAGCAACAATCGGTTGAAATAAATACAATTTTTAAGGGAAATAATTAATATCAAACTTCTATTAGTATACCGATGAAATAGAAAGAATTTGCTCACAATAATATATTAAGATCAGACTTCTTTATTATATAAGAATGCTATAGCAACAATCGGTTGAAATAAATACAATTTTTAAGGGAAATTATTAAGATCAAACTTCTATTAGTATACCGATGAAATAGAAAGAATTGCTCACAATAAATTTGAAAGATCAGACATTCTTTATTATATAAGAATGCTATAGCAACAATCGGTTGAAATAAAAACATTTCTTATGGGAAATTATTAAGATCAAACTTCTATTAGTATACCGATGAAATAGAAAGAATTGCTCACAATAAATTTGAAAGATCAGACATCTTTATTATATAAGAATGCTATAGCAACAATCGGTTGAAATAAATACAATTTTTAAGGGAAATAATTAATATCAAACTTCTATTAGTATACCGATGAAATAGAAAGAATTGCTCACAATAATATATTAAGATCAGACTTCTTTATTATATAAGAATGCTATAGCAACAATCGGTTGAAATAAATACAATTTTTAAGGGAAATTATTAAGGTCAGACTTCTATTAGAATATCGATGAAATAGAAAGAATTGCTCACAATAAATTTGAAAGATCAGACATCTTTATTATATAAGAATGCTATAGCAACAATCGGTTGAAATAAATACAATTTTTAAGGGAAATTATTAAGATCAAACTTCTATTAGTATACCGATGAAATAGAAAGAATTGCTCACAATAATATATTGAAAGATCAGACTTCTTTATTATATAAGAATGCTATAGCAACAATCGGTTGAAATAAATACAATTTTTAAGGGAAATTATTAAGATCAAACTTCTATTAGTATACCGATGAAATAGAAAGAATTGCTCACAATAAATATTGAAAGATCAGACTTCTTTATTATATAAGAATGCTATAGCAACAATCGGTTGAAATAAATACAATTTTTAAGGGAAATTATTAAGATCAAACTTCTATTAGTATACCGATGAAATAGAAAGAATTGCTCACAATAAATTTGAAAGATCAGACATCTTTATTATATAAGAATGCTATAGCAACAATCGGTTGAAATAAATACAATTTTTAAGGGAAATAATTAAGATCAAACTTCTATTAGTATACCGATGAAATAGAAAGAATTGCTCACAATAATATATTAAGATCAGACTTCTTTATTATATAAGAATGCTATAGCAACAATCGGTTGAAATAAATACAATTTTTAAGGGAAATAATTAAGATCAAACTTCTATTAGTATACCGATGAAATAGAAAGAATTGCTCACAATAATATATTGAAAGATCAGACTTCTTTATTATATAAGAATGCTATAGCAACAATCGGTTGAAATAAAATACATTTTTAAGGGAAATTATTAAGATCAAACTTCTATTAGTATACCGATGAAATAGAAAGAATTGCTCACAATAAATTTGAAAGATCAGACATCTTTATTATATAAGAATGCTATAGCAACAATCGGTTGAAATAAATACAATTTTTATGGGAAATTATTAAGATCAAACTTCTATTAGTATACCGATGAAATAGAAAGAATTGCTCACAATAATATATTGAAAGATCAGACTTCTTTATTATATAAGAATGCTATAGCAACAATCGGTTGAAATAAATACAATTTTTAAGGGAAATTATTAAGATCAAACTTCTATTAGTATACCGATGAAATAGAAAGAATTGCTCACAATAAATATGATTAAGATCAGACTTCTTTATTATATAAGAATGCTATAGCAACAATCGGTTGAAATAAATACAATTTTTAAGGGAAATTATTAAGATCAAACTTCTATTAGTATACCGATGAAATAGAAAGAATTGCTCACAATAAATTTGAAAGATCAGACTTCTTTATTATATAAGAATGCTATAGCAACAATCGGTTGAAATAAATACAATTCTTAAGGGAAATTATTAAGATCAAACTTCTATTAGTATACCGATGAAATAGAAAGAATTGCTCACAATAATATTTGAAAGATCAGACATCTTTATTATATAAGAATGCTATAGCAACAATCGGTTGAAATAAATACAATGTTTTAAGGGAAATTATTAAGATCAAACTTCTATTAGTATACCGATGAAATAGAAAGAATTGCTCACAATAATATATTAAAGATCAGACTTCTTTATTATATAAGAATGCTATAGCAACAATCGGTTGAAATAAATACAATTTTTAAGGGAAATTATTAAGATCAAACTTCTATTAGTATACCGATGAAATAGAAAGAATTGCTCACAATAAATTTGATTAAGATCAGACATCTTTATTATATAAGAATGCTATAGCAACAATCGGTTGAAATAAAAACATTTCTTATGGGAAATTATTAAGATCAAACTTCTATTAGTATACCGATGAAATAGAAAGAATTGCTCACAATAATATATTGAAAGATCAGACTTCTTTATTATATAAGAATGCTATAGCAACAATCGGTTGAAATAAATACAATTTTTAAGGGAAATTATTAAGATCAAACTTCTATTAGTATACCGATGAAATAGAAAGAATTGCTCACAATAAATTTGAAAGATCAGACATCTTTATTATATAAGAATGCTATAGCAACAATCGGTTGAAATAAATACAATTTTTAAGGGAAATTATTAAGATCAAACTTCTATTAGTATACCGATGAAATAGAAAGAATTGCTCACAATAATATATTAAGATCAGACTTCTTTATTATATAAGAATGCTATAGCAACAATCGGTTGAAATAAATACAATTTTTAAGGGAAATTATTAATATCAAACTTCTATTAGTATACCGATGAAATAGAAAGATTTGCTCACAATAATATATTAAGATCAGACTTCTTTATTATATAAGAATGCTATAGCAACAATCGGTTGAAATAAATACAATTTTTAAGGGAAATAATTAATATCAAACTTCTATTAGTATACCGATGAAATAGAAAGATTTGCTCACAATAATATATTAAGATCAGACTTCTTTATTATATAAGAATGCTATAGCAACAATCGGTTGAAATAAAAACATTTCTTATGGGAAATTATTAAGATCAAACTTCTATTAGTATACTGATGAAATAGAAAGAATTGCTCACAATAAATTTGAAAGATCAGACATATTTATTATTTGAGAATGCTATAGCAACAATCGGTTGAAATAAAAACATTTCTTATGGGAAATTATTAAGATCAAACTTCTATTAGTATACCGATGAAATAGAAAGAATTGCTCACAATAAATTTGAAACATCAGACATCTTTATTATAAAAGAATGCTATAGCAACAATCGTTTGAAATAAATACAATGTTTAAGGGAAATAATTAATATCAAACTTCTATTAGTATACCGATGAAATAGAAAGAATTGCTCACAATAATATATTAAGATCAGACTTCTTTATTATATAAGAATGCTATAGCAACAATCGGTTGAAATAAATACAATTTTTAAGGGAAATTATTAAGGTCAGACTTCTATTAGAATATCGATGAAATAGAAAGAATTGCTCACAATAAATTTGAAAGATCAGACATGTTTATTATATAAGAATGCTATAGCAACAATCTGTTGAAATAAATACAATGATTAAGGGAAATAATTAATATCAAACTTCTATTAGTATACCGATGAAATAGAAAGAATTGCTCACAATAATATATTAAGATCAGACTTCTTTATTATATAAGAATGCTATAGCAACAATCGGTTGAAATAAATACAATTTTTAAGGGAAATTATTAAGGTCAGACTTCTATTAGAATATCGATGAAATAGAAAGAATTGCTCACAATAAATTTGAAAGATCAGACATGTTTATTATATAAGAATGCTATAGCAACAATCGGTTGAAATAAAAACATTTCTTATGGGAAATTATTAAGATCAAACTTCTATTAGTATACCGATGAAATAGAAAGAATTGCTCACAATAATATATTAAGATCAGACTTCTTTATTATATAAGAATGCTATAGCAACAATCGGTTGAAATAAATACAATTTTTAAGGGAAATTATTAATATCAAACTTCTATTAGTATACCGATGAAATAGAAAGATTTGCTCACAATAATATATTAAGATCAGACTTCTTTATTATATAAGAATGCTATAGCAACAATCGGTTGAAATAAATACAATTTTAAGGGAAATAATTAAGATCAAACTTCTATTAGTATACCGATGAAATAGAAAGAATTGCTCACAATAATATATTAAAGATCAGACTTCTTTATTATATAAGAATGCTATAGCAACAATCGGTTGAAATAAATACAATTTTTTAGGGAAATTATTAAGGTCAAACTTCTATTAGTAATACCGATGAAATAGAAAGAATTGCTCACAATAATATATTAAAGATCAGACTTCTTTATTATATAAGAATGCTATAGCAACAATCGGTTGAAATAAATACAATTTTTAAGGGAAATAATTAATATCAAACTTCTATTAGTATACCGATGAAATAGAAAGATTTGCTCACAATAATATATTAAGATCAGACTTCTTTATTATATAAGAATGCTATAGCAACAATCGGTTGAAATAAAAACATTTCTTATGGGAAATTATTAAGATCAAACTTCTATTAGTATACCGATGAAATAGAAAGAATTGCTCACAATAAATTTGAAAGATCAGACATCTTTATTATATAAGAATGCTATAGCAACAATCGGTTGAAATAAATACAATGTTTAAGGGAAATTATTAATATCAAACTTCTATTAGTATACCGATGAAATAGAAAGATTTGCTCACAATAATATATTAAGATCAGACATCTTTATTATATAAGAATGCTATAGCAACAATCGGTTGAAATAAATACAATTTTTAAGGGAAATAATTAATATCAAACTTCTATTAGTATACCGATGAAATAGAAAGATTTGCTCACAATAATATATTAAGATCAGACTTCTTTATTATATAAGAATGCTATAGCAACAATCGGTTGAAATAAATACAATTTTTAAGGGAAATTATTAAGGTCAGACTTCTATTAGAATATCGATGAAATAGAAAGAATTGCTCACAATAATATATTAAGATCAGACATCTTTATTATATAAGATTGCTATAGCAACAATCGGTTGAAATTAATACAATGTTTAAGGGAAATAATTAATATCAAACTTCTATTAGTATACCGATGAAATAGAAAGATTTGCTCACAATAATATATTAAGATCAGACTTCTTTATTATATAAGAATGCTATAGCAACAATCGGTTGAAATAAAAACATTTCTTATGGGAAATTATTAAGATCAAACTTCTATTAGTATACTGATGAAATAGAAAGAATTGCTCACAATAAATTTGAAAGATCAGACATATTTATTATATGAGAATGCTATAGCAACAATCGGTTGAAATAAAAACATTTCTTATGGGAAATTATTAAGATCAAACTTCTATTAGTATACCGATGAAATAGAAAGAATTGCTCACAATAAATTTGAAACATCAGACATCTTTATTATAAAAGAATGCTATAGCAACAATCGTTTGAAATAAATACAATGTTTAAGGGAAATAATTAATATCAAACTTCTATTAGTATACCGATGAAATAGAAAGAATTGCTCACAATAATATATTAAGATCAGACTTCTTTATTATATAAGAATGCTATAGCAACAATCGGTTGAAATAAATACAATTTTTAAGGGAAATTATTAAGGTCAGACTTCTATTAGAATATCGATGAAATAGAAAGAATTGCTCACAATAAATTTGAAAGATCAGACATGTTTATTATATAAGAATGCTATAGCAACAATCGGTTGAAATAAATACAATGATTAAGGGAAATAATTAATATCAAACTTCTATTAGTATACCGATGAAATAGAAAGAATTGCTCACAATAATATATTAAGATCAGACTTCTTTATTATATAAGAATGCTATAGCAACAATCGGTTGAAATAAATACAATTTTTAAGGGAAATTATTAAGGTCAGACTTCTATTAGAATATCGATGAAATAGAAAGAATTGCTCACAATAAATTTGAAAGATCAGACATGTTTATTATATAAGAATGCTATAGCAACAATCGGTTGAAATAAAAACATTTCTTATGGGAAATTATTAAGATCAAACTTCTATTAGTATACCGATGAAATAGAAAGAATTGCTCACAATAATATATTAAGATCAGACTTCTTTATTATATAAGAATGCTATAGCAACAATCGGTTGAAATAAATACAATTTTTAAGGGAAATTATTAAGGTCAGACTTCTATTAGTATACCGATGAAATAGAAAGAATTGCTCACAATAAATTTGAAAGATCAGACATCTTTATTATATAAGAATGCTATAGCAACAATCGGTTGAAATAAATACAATTTTTAAGGGAAATAATTAAGATCAAACTTCTATTAGTATACCGATGAAATAGAAAGAATTGCTCACAATAATATATTAAAGATCAGACTTCTTTATTATATAAGAATGCTATAGCAACAATCGGTTGAAATAAATACAATTTTTAAGGGAAATTATTAAGGTCAAACTTCTATTAGTATACCGATGAAATAGAAAGAATTGCTCACAATAATATATTAAGATCAGACATCTTTATTATATAAGAATGCTATAGCAACAATCGGTTGAAATAAATACAATGTTTAAGGGAAATAATTAATATCAAACTTCTATTAGTATACCGATGAAATAGAAAGAATTGCTCACAATAATATATTAAGATCAGACTTCTTTATTATATAAGAATGCTATAGCAACAATCGGTTGAAATAAATACAATTTTTAAGGGAAATTATTAAGGTCAGACTTCTATTAGAATATCGATGAAATAGAAAGAATTGCTCACAATAAATTTGAAAGATCAGACATGTTTATTATATAAGAATGCTATAGCAACAATCGGTTGAAATAAAAACATTTCTTATGGGAAATTATTAAGATCAAACTTCTATTAGTATACCGATGAAATAGAAAGAATTGCTCACAATAATATATTAAAGATCAGACTTCTTTATTATATAAGAATGCTATAGCAACAATCGGTTGAAATAAATACAATTTTAAGGGAAATTATTAATATCAAACTTCTATTAGTATACCGATGAAATAGAAAGATTTGCTCACAATAATATATTAAGATCAGACATCTTTATTATATAAGATTGCTATAGCAACAATCGGTTGAAATAAATACAATGTTTAAGGGAAATAATTAATATCAAACTTCTATTAGTATACCGATGAAATAGAAAGAATTGCTCACAATAATATATTGAAAGATCAGACTTCTTTATTATATAAGAATGCTATAGCAACAATCGGTTGAAATAAATACAATTTTTAAGGGAAATTATTAAGGTCAAACTTCTATTAGTATACCGATGAAATAGAAAGAATTGCTCACAATAATATATTAAAGATCAGACATCTTTATTATATAAGAATGCTATAGCAACAATCGGTTGAAATAAATACAATGTTTAAGGGAAATAATTAATATCAAACTTCTATTAGTATACCGATGAAATAGAAAGAATTGCTCACAATAAATTTGAAACATCAGACATCTTTATTATATAAGAATGCTATAGCAACAATCGGTTGAAATAAAAACATTTCTTATGGGAAATTATTAAGATCAAACTTCTATTAGTATACCGATGAAATAGAAAGAATTGCTCACAATAATATATTAAGATCAGACTTCTTTATTATATAAGAATGCTATAGCAACAATCGGTTGAAATAAATACAATTTTTAAGGGAAATTATTAATATCAAACTTCTATTAGTATACCGATGAAATAGAAAGATTTGCTCACAATAATATATTAAGATCAGACATCTTTATTATATAAGATTGCTATAGCAACAATCGGTTGAAATAAATACAATGTTTAAGGGAAATAATTAATATCAAACTTCTATTAGTATACCGATGAAATAGAAAGATTTGCTCACAATAATATATTAAGATCAGACTTCTTTATTATATAAGAATGCTATAGCAACAATCGGTTGAAATAAATACAATTTTTAAGGGAAATTATTAAGATCAAACTTCTATTAGTATACCGATGAAATAGAAAGAATTGCTCACAATAATATATTAAGATCAGACATCTTTATTATATAAGAATGCTATAGCAACAATCGGTTGAAATAAATACAATTTTTAAGGGAAATAATTAATATCAAACTTCTATTAGTATACCGATGAAATAGAAAGAATTGCTCACAATAATATATTAAGATCAGACTTCTTTATTATATAAGAATGCTATAGCAACAATCGGTTGAAATAAAAACATTTCTTATGGGAAATTATTAAGATCAAACTTCTATTAGTATACTGATGAAATAGAAAGAATTGCTCACAATAAATTTGAAAGATCAGACATATTTATTATATGAGAATGCTATAGCAACAATCGGTTGAAATAAAAACATTTCTTATGGGAAATTATTAAGATCAAACTTCTATTAGTATACCGATGAAATAGAAAGAATTGCTCACAATAAATTTGAAAGATCAGACATCTTTATTATAAAAGAATGCTATAGCAACAATCGTTTGAAATAAATACAATGTTTAAGGGAAATAATTAATATCAAACTTCTATTAGTATACCGATGAAATAGAAAGAATTGCTCACAATAATATATTAAGATCAGACTTCTTTATTATATAAGAATGCTATAGCAACAATCGGTTGAAATAAATACAATTTTTAAGGGAAATTATTAAGGTCAGACTTCTATTAGAATATCGATGAAATAGAAAGAATTGCTCACAATAAATTTGAAAGATCAGACATGTTTATTATATAAGAATGCTATAGCAACAATCGGTTGAAATAAATACAATGATTAAGGGAAATAATTAATATCAAACTTCTATTAGTATACCGATGAAATAGAAAGAATTGCTCACAATAATATATTAAGATCAGACTTCTTTATTATATAAGAATGCTATAGCAACAATCGGTTGAAATAAATACAATTTTGAAGGGAAATTATTAAGGTCAGACTTCTATTAGAATATCGATGAAATAGAAAGAATTGCTCACAATAAATTTGAAAGATCAGACATGTTTATTATATAAGAATGCTATAGCAACAATCGGTTGAAATAAAAACATTTCTTATGGGAAATTATTAAGATCAAACTTCTATTAGTATACCGATGAAATAGAAAGAATTGCTCACAAAAATATATTAAGATCAGACTTCTTTATTATATAAGAATGCTATAGCAACAATCGGTTGAAATAAATACAATTTTTAAGGGAAATTATTAAGGTCAAACTTCTATTAGAATATCGATGAAATAGAAAGAATTGCTCACAATAAATTTGAAAGATCAGACATGTTTATTATATAAGAATGCTATAGCAACAATCGGTTGAAATAAATACAATGATTAAGGGAAATAATTAATATCAAACTTCTATTAGTATACCGATGAAATAGAAAGAATTGCTCACAATAATATATTAAGATCAGACTTCTTTATTATATAAGAATGCTATAGCAACAATCGGTTGAAATAAATACAATTTTTAAGGGAAATTATTAAGGTCAGACTTCTATTAGAATATCGATGAAATAGAAAGAATTGCTCACAATAAATTTGAAAGATCAGACATGTTTATTATATAAGAATGCTATAGCAACAATCGGTTGAAATAAATACAATTATTAAGGGAAATAATTAATATCAAACTTCTATTAGTATACCGATGAAATAGAAAGAATTGCTCACAATAATATATTAAGATCAGACTTCTTTATTATATAAGAATGCTATAGCAACAATCGGTTGAAATAAATACAATTTTTAAGGGAAATTATTAAGGTCAGACTTCTATTAGAATATCGATGAAATAGAAAGAATTGCTCACAATAAATTTGAAAGATCAGACATGTTTATTATATAAGAATGCTATAGCAACAATCGGTTGAAATAAAAACATTTCTTATGGGAAATTATTAAGATCAAACTTCTATTAGTATACCGATGAAATAGAAAGAATTGCTCACAATAATATATTAAGATCAGACTTCTTTATTATATAAGAATGCTATAGCAACAATCGGTTGAAATAAATACAATTTTTAAGGGAAATTATTAATATCAAACTTCTATTAGTATACCGATGAAATAGAAAGATTTGCTCACAATAATATATTAAGATCAGACATCTTTATTATATAAGAATGCTATAGCAACAATCGGTTGAAATAAATACAATTTTTAAGGGAAATAATTAATATCAAACTTCTATTAGTATACCGATGAAATAGAAAGAATTGCTCACAATAATATATTAAAGATCAGACTTCTTTATTATATAAGAATGCTATAGCAACAATCGGTTGAAATAAATACAATTTTTAAGGGAAATTATTAAGATCAAACTTCTATTAGTATACCGATGAAATAGAAAGAATTGCTCACAATAATATATTGAAAGATCAGACTTCTTTATTATATAAGAATGCTATAGCAACAATCGGTTGAAATAAAAACATTTTTTAAGGGAAATTATTAAGGTCAAACTTCTATTAGTATACCGATGAAATAGAAAGAATTGCTCACAATAAATATTAAAAGATCAGACATCTTTATTATATAAGAATGCTATAGCAACAATCGGTTGAAATAAATACAATTTTTAAGGGAAATTATTAATATCAAACTTCTATTAGTATACCGATGAAATAGAAAGATTTGCTCACAATAATATATTAAGATCAGACTTCTTTATTATATAAGAATGCTATAGCAACAATCGGTTGAAATAAATACAATTTTTAAGGGAAATTATTAAGGTCAGACTTCTATTAGAATATCGATGAAATAGAAAGAATTGCTCACAATAAATTTGAAAGATCAGACATCTTTATTATATAAGAATGCTATAGCAACAATCGGTTGAAATAAAAACATTTCTTATGGGAAATTATTAAGATCAAACTTCTATTAGTATACCGATGAAATAGAAAGAATTGCTCACAATAATATATTAAGATCAGACTTCTTTATTATATAAGAATGCTATAGCAACAATCGGTTGAAATAAATACAATTTTTAAGGGAAATTATTAAGGTCAGACTTCTATTAGAATATCGATGAAATAGAAAGAATTGCTCACAATAAATTTGAAAGATCAGACATCTTTATTATATAAGAATGCTATAGCAACAATCGGTTGAAATAAATACAATTTTTAAGGGAAATTATTAAGATCAAACTTCTATTAGTATACCGATGAAATAGAAAGAATTGCTCACAATAATATATTAAGATCAGACTTCTTTATTATATAAGAATGCTATAGCAACAATCGGTTGAAATAAATACAATTTTTAAGGGAAATTATTAAGATCAAACTTCTATTAGTATACCGATGAAATAGAAAGAATTGCTCACAATAAATTTTAAAGATCAGACTTCTTTATTATATAAGAATGCTATAGCAACAATCGGTTGAAATAAAAACATTTCTTATGGGAAATTATTAAGATCAAACTTCTATTAGTATACCGATGAAATAGAAAGAATTGCTCACAATAAATTTAAAAGATCAGACATCTTTATTATATAAGAATGCTATAGCAACAATCGGTTGAAATAAATACAATTTTTAAGGGAAATTATTAAGATCAAACTTCTATTAGTATACCGATGAAATAGAAAGAATTGCTCACAATAATATTTGTAAGATCAGACTTCTTTATTATATAAGAATGCTATAGCAACAATCGGTTGAAATAAATACATTTCTTAAGGGAAATTATTAAGATCAAACTTCTATTAGTATACCGATGAAATAGAAAGAATTGCTCACAATAAATTTAAAAAGATCAGACATCTTTATTATATAAGAATGCTATAGCAACAATCGGTTGAAATAAATACAATTTTTAAGGGAAATAATTAAGATCAAACTTCTATTAGTATACCGATGAAATAGAAAGAATTGCTCACAATAATATATTAAGATCAGACTTCTTTATTATATAAGAATGCTATAGCAACAATCGGTTGAAATAAATACAATTTTTAAGGGAAATTATTAAGGTCAGACTTCTATTAGAATATCGATGAAATAGAAAGAATTGCTCACAATAAATTTGAAAGATCAGACATCTTTATTATATAAGAATGCTATAGCAACAATCGGTTGAAATAAAAACATTTCTTAAGGGAAATTATTAAGATCAAACTTCTATTAGTATACCGATGAAATAGAAAGAATTGCTCACAATAATATATTAAGATCAGACTTCTTTATTATATAAGAATGCTATAGCAACAATCGGTTGAAATAAATACAATTTTTAAGGGAAATTATTAAGGTCAAACTTCTATTAGAATACCGATGAAATAGAAAGAATTGCTCACAATAAATTTGAAAGATCAGACATCTTTATTATATAAGAATGCTATAGCAACAATCGGTTGAAATAAATACAATTTTTAAGGGAAATAATTAAGATCAAACTTCTATTAGTATACCGATGAAATAGAAAGAATTGCTCACAATAATATATTGAAAGATCAGACTTCTTTATTATATAAGAATGCTATAGCAACAATCGGTTGAAATAAATACAATTTTTAAGGGAAATTATTAAGATCAAACTTCTATTAGTATACCGATGAAATAGAAAGAATTGCTCACAATAAATTTATTAAGATCAGACTTCTTTATTATATAAGAATGCTATAGCAACAATCGGTTGAAATAAATACATTTCTTAAGGGAAATTATTAAGATCAAACTTCTATTAGTATACCGATGAAATAGAAAGAATTGCTCACAATAATATATTGAAAGATCAGACTTCTTTATTATATAAGAATGCTATAGCAACAATCGGTTGAAATAAATACAATTTTTAAGGGAAATTATTAAGGTCAAACTTCTATTAGTATACCGATGAAATAGAAAGAATTGCTCACAATAATATATTAAAGATCAGACATCTTTATTATATAAGAATGCTATAGCAACAATCGGTTGAAATAAATACAATTTTTAAGGGAAATTATTAAGATCAAACTTCTATTAGTATACCGATGAAATAGAAAGAATTGCTCACAATAATTTATTAAGATCAGACTTCTTTATTATATAAGAATGCTATAGCAACAATCGGTTGAAATAAATACAATTTTTAAGGGAAATTATTAAGATCAAACTTCTATTAGTATACCGATGAAATAGAAAGAATTGCTCACAATAATATATTGAAAGATCAGACTTCTTTATTATATAAGAATGCTATAGCAACAATCGGTTGAAATAAATACAATTTTTAAGGGAAATTATTAAGATCAAACTTCTATTAGTATACCGATGAAATAGAAAGAATTGCTCACAATAAATTTGAAAGATCAGACATCTTTATTATATAAGAATGCTATAGCAACAATCGGTTGAAATAAATACATTTCTAATGGGAAATTATTAAGATCAAACTTCTATTAGTATACCGATGAAATAGAAAGAATTGCTCACAATAAATTTGAAAGATCAGACTTCTTTATTATATAAGAATGCTATAGCAACAATCGGTTGAAATAAATACAATTTTTAAGGGAAATTATTAAGGTCAAACTTCTATTAGTATACCGATGAAATAGAAAGAATTGCTCACAATAAATTTGAAAGATCAGACATCTTTATTATATAAGAATGCTATAGCAACAATCGGTTGAAATAAATACAATGTTTAAGGGAAATAATTAATATCAAACTTCTATTAGTATACCGATGAAATAGAAAGAATTGCTCACAATAATATATTAAAGATCAGACTTCTTTATTATATAAGAATGCTATAGCAACAATCGGTTGAAATAAATACAATTTTTAAGGGAAATTATTAAGGTCAGACTTCTATTAGAATATCGATGAAATAGAAAGAATTGCTCACAATAAATTTGAAAGATCAGACATGTTTATTATATAAGAATGCTATAGCAACAATCGGTTGAAATAAAAACATTTCTTATGGGAAATTATTAAGATCAAACTTCTATTAGTATACCGATGAAATAGAAAGAATTGCTCACAATAATATATTAAGATCAGACTTCTTTATTATATAAGAATGCTATAGCAACAATCGGTTGAAATAAATACAATTTTTAAGGGAAATTATTAAGATCAAACTTCTATTAGTATACCGATGAAATAGAAAGAATTGCTCACAATAATATATTAAAGATCAGACATCTTTATTATATAAGAATGCTATAGCAACAATCGGTTGAAATAAATACAATGTTTAAGGGAAATAATTAATATCAAACTTCTATTAGTATACCGATGAAATAGAAAGAATTGCTCACAATAATATATTAAGATCAGACTTCTTTATTATATAAGAATGCTATAGCAACAATCGGTTGAAATAAATACAATTTTTAAGGGAAATTATTAAGGTCAGACTTCTATTAGAATATCGATGAAATAGAAAGAATTGCTCACAATAAATTTATTAAGATCAGACTTCTTTATTATATAAGAATGCTATAGCAACAATCGGTTGAAATAAAAACATTTCTTATGGGAAATTATTAAGATCAAACTTCTATTAGTATACCGATGAAATAGAAAGAATTGCTCACAATAATATATTAAGATCAGACTTCTTTATTATATAAGAATGCTATAGCAACAATCGGTTGAAATAAATACAATTTTTAAGGGAAATTATTAAGGTCAGACTTCTATTAGAATATCGATGAAATAGAAAGAATTGCTCACAATAATATATTAAGATCAGACATTTTTATTATATAAGATTGCTATAGCAACAATCGGTTGAAATAAATACAATTTTTAAGGGAAATAATTAATATCAAACTTCTATTAGTATACCGATGAAATAGAAAGAATTGCTCACAATAATATATTAAAGATCAGACTTCTTTATTATATAAGAATGCTATAGCAACAATCGGTTGAAATAAATACAATTTTTAAGGGAAATTATTAAGATCAGACTTCTATTAGAATACCGATGAAATAGAAAGAATTGCTCACAATAAATATATTAAGATCAGACTTCTTTATTATATAAGAATGCTATAGCAACAATCGGTTGAAATAAATACAATTCTTAAGGGAAATTATTAAGATCAAACTTCTATTAGTATACCGATGAAATAGAAAGAATTGCTCACAATAAATTTAAAAGATCAGACATATTTATTATATAGCAACAATTGGTTGAAATAAAAACATTTCTAATGGGAAAATATTAAGATCATACTTCTATTAGTATACCGATGAAATAGAAAGAATTGCTCACAATACATTTGAAAGATCAGACTTCTTTATTATGTAGCAACATTCGGTTGAAATAAAATCATTTCTTATGGGAAATTATTAAGATCCAATTTCTATTAGTATACCGATGAAATAGAAAGAATTGCTCACAATAAATTTAAAAGATCAGACATCTTTATTATATAAGATTGCTATAGCAACAATCGGTTGAAATTAATACAATGTTTAAGGGAAATAATTAATATCAAACTTCTATTAGTATACCGATGAAATAGAAAGATTTGCTCACAATAATATATTAAGATCAGACTTCTTTATTATATAAGAATGCTATAGCAACAATCGGTTGAAATAAAAACATTTCTTATGGGAAATTATTAAGGTCAGACTTCTATTAGAATATCGATGAAATAGAAAGAATTGCTCACAATAATATATTAAGATCACACATCTTTATTATATAAGAATGCTATAGCAACAATCGGTTGAAATAAATACAATTTTTAAGGGAAATTATTAATATCAAACTTCTATTAGTATACCGATGAAATAGAAAGATTTGCTCACAATAATATATTAAGATCAGACTTCTTTATCATATAAGAATGCTATAGCAACAATCGGTTGAAATAAATACAATTTTTAAGGGAAATTATTAAGATCAGACTTCTATTAGTATACCGATGAAATAGAAAGAATTGCTCACAATAAATTATTAAAGATCAGACTTCTTTATTATATAAGAATGCTATAGCAACAATCGGTTGAAATAAAAACATTTCTTAAGGGAAATTATTAAGATCAAACTTCTATTAGTATACCGATGAAATAGAAAGAATTGCTCACAATAATATATTAAAGATCAGACTTCTTTATTATATAAGAATGCTATAGCAACAATCGGTTGAAATAAATACAATTTTTAAGGGAAATTATTAAGGTCAGACTTCTATTAGAATATCGATGAAATAGAAAGAATTGCTCACAATAAATATTAAAGATCAGACATCTTTATTATATAAGAATGCTATAGCAACAATCGGTTGAAATAAATACAATGTTTAAGGGAAATAATTAAGATCAAACTTCTATTAGTATACCGATGAAATAGAAAGAATTGCTCACAATAATATATTAAAGATCAGACTTCTTTATTATATAAGAATGCTATAGCAACAATCGGTTGAAATAAATACAATTTTTAAGGGAAATTATTAAGATCAGACTTCTATTAGAATATCGATGAAATAGAAAGAATTGCTCACAATAAATTTGAAAGATCAGACTTCTTTATTATATAAGAATGCTATAGCAACAATCGGTTGAAATAAAAACATTTCTTATGGGAAATTATTAAGATCAAACTTCTATTAGTATACCGATGAAATAGAAAGAATTGCTCACAATAAATTTTAAAGATCAGACTTCTTTATTATATAAGAATGCTATAGCAACAATCGGTTGAAATAAATACAATTTTTAAGGGAAATTATTAAGATCAAACTTCTATTAGTATACCGATGAAATAGAAAGAATTGCTCACAATAATATATTGAAAGATCAGACTTCTTTATTATATAAGAATGCTATAGCAACAATCGGTTGAAATAAATACAATTTTTAAGGGAAATTATTAAGATCAAACTTCTATTAGTATACCGATGAAATAGAAAGAATTGCTCACAATAAATTATTAAGATCAGACTTCTTTATTATATAAGAATGCTATAGCAACAATCGGTTGAAATAAATACAATTTTTAAGGGAAATTATTAAGATCAAACTTCTATTAGTATACCGATGAAATAGAAAGAATTGCTCACAATAAATTTGAAAGATCAGACTTCTTTATTATATAAGAATGCTATAGCAACAATCGGTTGAAATAAAAACAATTTTTAAGGGAAATTATTAAGATCAAACTTCTATTAGTATACCGATGAAATAGAAAGAATTGCTCACAATAAATTTGAAAGATCAGACATCTTTATTATATAAGAATGCTATAGCAACAATCGGTTGAAATAAATACAATTTTTAAGGGAAATTATTAAGATCAAACTTCTATTAGTATACCGATGAAATAGAAAGAATTGCTCACAATAAATTATTAAGATCAGACTTCTTTATTATATAAGAATGCTATAGCAACAATCGGTTGAAATAAAAACATTTCTTAAGGGAAATTATTAAGATCAAACTTCTATTAGTATACCGATGAAATAGAAAGAATTGCTCACAATAATATTTGAAAGATCAGACTTCTTTATTATATAAGAATGCTATAGCAACAATCGGTTGAAATAAATACAATTTTTAAGGGAAATTATTAAGATCAGACTTCTATTAGTATACCGATGAAATAGAAAGAATTGCTCACAATAAATTTTAAAGATCAGACTTCTTTATTATATAAGAATGCTATAGCAACAATCGGTTGAAATAAAAACATTTCTTATGGGAAATTATTAAGATCAAACTTCTATTAGTATACCGATGAAATAGAAAGAATTGCTCACAATAAATTTGAAAGATCAGACATCTTTATTATATAAGAATGCTATAGCAACAATCGGTTGAAATAAATACAATTTTTAAGGGAAATTATTAAGATCAAACTTCTATTAGTATACCGATGAAATAGAAAGAATTGCTCACAATAATATATTAAAAGATCAGACTTCTTTATTATATAAGAATGCTATAGCAACAATCGGTTGAAATAAATACAATTTTTAAGGGAAATTATTAAGATCAGACTTCTATTAGTATACCGATGAAATAGAAAGAATTGCTCACAATAAATTTGAAAGATCAGACTTCTTTATTATATAAGAATGCTATAGCAACAATCGGTTGAAATAAATACAATTTTTAAGGGAAATTATTAAGGTCAGACTTCTATTAGTATACCGATGAAATAGAAAGAATTGCTCACAATAAATTTGAAAGATCAGACTTCTTTATTATATAAGAATGCTATAGCAACAATCGGTTGAAATAAATACAATGTTTAAGGGAAATTATTAAGATCAAACTTCTATTAGTATACCGATGAAATAGAAAGAATTGCTCACAATAATATATTGAAAGATCAGACTTCTTTATTATATAAGAATGCTATAGCAACAATCGGTTGAAATAAATACATTTTTTAAGGGAAATTATTAAGATCAGACTTCTATTAGTATACCGATGAAATAGAAAGAATTGCTCACAATAAATTTGAAAGATCAGACTTCTTTATTATATAAGAATGCTATAGCAACAATCGGTTGAAATAAATACAATTTTTAAGGGAAATTATTAAGGTCAGACTTCTATTAGAATATCGATGAAATAGAAAGAATTGCTCACAATAAATATTGAAAGATCAGACATCTTTATTATATAAGAATGCTATAGCAACAATCGGTTGAAATAAATACAATTCTTAAGGGAAATTATTAAGATCAAACTTCTATTAGTATACCGATGAAATAGAAAGAATTGCTCACAATAATATATTAAAGATCAGACTTCTTTATTATATAAGAATGCTATAGCAACAATCGGTTGAAATAAATACAATTTTTAAGGGAAATTATTAAGGTCAGACTCTATTAGAATACCGATGAAATAGAAAGAATTGCTCACAATAAATATGAAAGATCAGACTTCTTTATTATATAAGAATGCTATAGCAACAATCGGTTGAAATAAAAACATTTCTTATGGGAAATTATTAAGATCAAACTTCTATTAGTATACCGATGAAATAGAAAGAATTGCTCACAATAATATATTAAGATCAGACTTCTTTATTATATAAGAATGCTATAGCAACAATCGGTTGAAATAAATACAATGTTTAAGGGAAATAATTAAGATCAAACTTCTATTAGTATACCGATGAAATAGAAAGAATTGCTCACAATAAATATATTAAGATCAGACTTCTTTATTATATAAGAATGCTATAGCAACAATCGGTTGAAATAAATACAATTTTTATGGGAAATTATTAAGATCAAACTTCTATTAGTATACCGATGAAATAGAAAGAATTGCTCACAATAAATTTGAAAGATCAGACATCTTTATTATATAAGAATGCTATAGCAACAATCGGTTGAAATAAAAACATTTCTTATGGGAAATTATTAAGATCAAACTTCTATTAGTATACCGATGAAATAGAAAGAATTGCTCACAATAAATTTGAAAGATCAGACATCTTTATTATATAAGAATGCTATAGCAACAATCGGTTGAAATAAATACAATTTTTAAGGGAAATTATTAAGATCAAACTTCTATTAGTATACCGATGAAATAGAAAGAATTGCTCACAATAAATTATTAAGATCAGACTTCTTTATTATATAAGAATGCTATAGCAACAATCGGTTGAAATAAAAACATTTCTTATGGGAAATTATTAAGATCAAACTTCTATTAGTATACCGATGAAATAGAAAGAATTGCTCACAATAAATTTGAAAGATCAGACATCTTTATTATATAAGAATGCTATAGCAACAATCGGTTGAAATAAATACAATTTTTAAGGGAAATTATTAAGATCAAACTTCTATTAGTATACCGATGAAATAGAAAGAATTGCTCACAATAAATTTTAAAGATCAGACTTCTTTATTATATAAGAATGCTATAGCAACAATCGGTTGAAATAAATACAATTTTTAAGGGAAATTATTAAGATCAGACTTCTATTAGTATACCGATGAAATAGAAAGAATTGCTCACAATAAATTTGAAAGATCAGACTTCTTTATTATATAAGAATGCTATAGCAACAATCGGTTGAAATAAATACAATTTTTAAGGGAAATTATTAAGATCAAACTTCTATTAGTATACCGATGAAATAGAAAGAATTGCTCACAATAAATTTGAAAGATCAGACTTCTTTATTATATAAGAATGCTATAGCAACAATCGGTTGAAATAAAAACATTTCTTATGGGAAATTATTAAGATCAAACTTCTATTAGTATACCGATGAAATAGAAAGAATTGCTCACAATAAATATTGAAAGATCAGACTTCTTTATTATATAAGAATGCTATAGCAACAATCGGTTGAAATAAATACAATTTTTAAGGGAAATTATTAAGATCAAACTTCTATTAGTATACCGATGAAATAGAAAGAATTGCTCACAATAAATTTGATTAAGATCAGACATCTTTATTATATAAGAATGCTATAGCAACAATCGGTTGAAATAAATACAATTTTTAAGGGAAATAATTAAGATCAAACTTCTATTAGTATACCGATGAAATAGAAAGAATTGCTCACAATAAATTTGAAAGATCAGACATCTTTATTATATAAGAATGCTATAGCAACAATCGGTTGAAATAAATACAATTTTAAGGGAAATTATTAAGATCAAACTTCTATTAGTATACCGATGAAATAGAAAGAATTGCTCACAATAAATATTGAAAGATCAGACTTCTTTATTATATAAGAATGCTATAGCAACAATCGGTTGAAATAAAAACATTTTTTATGGGAAATTATTAAGATCAAACTTCTATTAGTATACCGATGAAATAGAAAGAATTGCTCACAATAATATATTGAAAGATCAGACTTCTTTATTATATAAGAATGCTATAGCAACAATCGGTTGAAATAAATACAATTTTTAAGGGAAATTATTAAGATCAAACTTCTATTAGTATACCGATGAAATAGAAAGAATTGCTCACAATAATATATTGAAAGATCAGACTTCTTTATTATATAAGAATGCTATAGCAACAATCGGTTGAAATAAATACAATTTTTAAGGGAAATTATTAAGATCAAACTTCTATTAGTATACCGATGAAATAGAAAGAATTGCTCACAATAAATATTAAAGATCAGACTTCTTTATTATATAAGAATGCTATAGCAACAATCGGTTGAAATAAATACAATTTTAAGGGAAATTATTAAGATCAAACTTCTATTAGTATACCGATGAAATAGAAAGAATTGCTCACAATAATTTTGAAAGATCAGACATCTTTATTATATAAGAATGCTATAGCAACAATCGGTTGAAATAAAAACATTTCTTATGGGAAATTATTAAGATCAAACTTCTATTAGTATACCGATGAAATAGAAAGAATTGCTCACAATAAATTTGAAAGATCAGACTTCTTTATTATATAAGAATGCTATAGCAACAATCGGTTGAAATAAATACAATTTTTAGGGAAATTATTAAGATCAAACTTCTATTAGTATACCGATGAAATAGAAAGAATTGCTCACAATAATATTTTAAAGATCAGACTTCTTTATTATATAAGAATGCTATAGCAACAATCGGTTGAAATAAATACAATTTTTAAGGGAAATTATTAAGGTCAGACTTCTATTAGAATATCGATGAAATAGAAAGAATTGCTCACAATAAATTATTAAGATCAGACTTCTTTATTATATAAGAATGCTATAGCAACAATCGGTTGAAATAAATACAATTTTTAAGGGAAATTATTAAGGTCAAACTTCTATTAGAATATCGATGAAATAGAAAGAATTGCTCACAATAAATTTGAAAGATCAGACATCTTTATTATATAAGAATGCTATAGCAACAATCGGTTGAAATAAAAACATTTCTTATGGGAAATTATTAAGATCAAACTTCTATTAGTATACCGATGAAATAGAAAGAATTGCTCACAATAAATATTGAAAGATCAGACATCTTTATTATATAAGAATGCTATAGCAACAATCGGTTGAAATAAATACAATGTTTAAGGGAAATTATTAAGATCAAACTTCTATTAGTATACCGATGAAATAGAAAGAATTGCTCACAATAAATTATTAAGATCAGACTTCTTTATTATATAAGAATGCTATAGCAACAATCGGTTGAAATAAATACAATTTTTAAGGGAAATTATTAAGGTCAAACTTCTATTAGTATACCGATGAAATAGAAAGAATTGCTCACAATAAATTTGAAAGATCAGACATCTTTATTATATAAGAATGCTATAGCAACAATCGGTTGAAATAAATACATTTTTTAAGGGAAATTATTAAGATCAAACTTCTATTAGTATACCGATGAAATAGAAAGAATTGCTCACAATAAATTTGAAAGATCAGACTTCTTTATTATATAAGAATGCTATAGCAACAATCGGTTGAAATAAAAACATTTCTTAAGGGAAATTATTAAGATCAAACTTCTATTAGTATACCGATGAAATAGAAAGAATTGCTCACAATAATATATTAAAAGATCAGACTTCTTTATTATATAAGAATGCTATAGCAACAATCGGTTGAAATAAATACAATGTTTAAGGGAAATTATTAAGATCAAACTTCTATTAGTATACCGATGAAATAGAAAGAATTGCTCACAATAATATATTAAAGATCAGACTTCTTTATTATATAAGAATGCTATAGCAACAATCGGTTGAAATAAATACAATTTTTAAGGGAAATTATTAAGGTCAGACTTCTATTAGTATACCGATGAAATAGAAAGAATTGCTCACAATAAATTTGAAAGATCAGACATCTTTATTATATAAGAATGCTATAGCAACAATCGGTTGAAATAAAAACAATTTCTTAAGGGAAATTATTAAGATCAAACTTCTATTAGTATACCGATGAAATAGAAAGAATTGCTCACAATAAATTTGAAAGATCAGACTTCTTTATTATATAAGAATGCTATAGCAACAATCGGTTGAAATAAATACAATTTTTAAGGGAAATTATTAAGATCAAACTTCTATTAGTATACCGATGAAATAGAAAGAATTGCTCACAATAAATTATTAAGATCAGACTTCTTTATTATATAAGAATGCTATAGCAACAATCGGTTGAAATAAAAACATTTCTTAAGGGAAATTATTAAGATCAAACTTCTATTAGTATACCGATGAAATAGAAAGAATTGCTCACAATAAATTTGAAAGATCAGACTTCTTTATTATATAAGAATGCTATAGCAACAATCGGTTGAAATAAATACAATTTTTAAGGGAAATAATTAAGATCAAACTTCTATTAGTATACCGATGAAATAGAAAGAATTGCTCACAATAAATTTGAAAGATCAGACTTTTTTATTATATAAGAATGCTATAGCAACAATCGGTTGAAATAAATACAATTTTTTAAGGGAAATTATTAAGATCAAACTTCTATTAGTATACCGATGAAATAGAAAGAATTGCTCACAATAAATTTGAAAGATCAGACTTCTTTATTATATAAGAATGCTATAGCAACAATCGGTTGAAATAAATACAATTTTTAAGGGAAATTATTAAGGTCAAACTTCTATTAGTATACCGATGAAATAGAAAGAATTGCTCACAATAAATTTGAAAGATCAGACATCTTTATTATATAAGAATGCTATAGCAACAATCGGTTGAAATAAAAACATTTCTTAAGGGAAATTATTAAGATCAAACTTCTATTAGTATACCGATGAAATAGAAAGAATTGCTCACAATAAATTTGAAAGATCAGACTTCTTTATTATATAAGAATGCTATAGCAACAATCGGTTGAAATAAATACAATTTTTAAGGGAAATTATTAAGATCAAACTTCTATTAGTATACCGATGAAATAGAAAGAATTGCTCACAATAAATTTGAAAGATCAGACATCTTTATTATATAAGAATGCTATAGCAACAATCGGTTGAAATAAATACAATTTTTAAGGGAAATTATTAAGATCAAACTTCTATTAGTATACCGATGAAATAGAAAGAATTGCTCACAATAAATTTGAAAGATCAGACTTCTTTATTATATAAGAATGCTATAGCAACAATCGGTTGAAATAAATACAATTTTTAAGGGAAATTATTAAGATCAAACTTCTATTAGTATACCGATGAAATAGAAAGAATTGCTCACAATAAATTTAAGATCAGACTTCTTTATTATATAAGAATGCTATAGCAACAATCGGTTGAAATAAATACAATTCTTATGGGAAATTATTAAGATCAAACTTCTATTAGTATACCGATGAAATAGAAAGAATTGCTCACAATAATATATTAAGATCAGACTTCTTTATTATATAAGAATGCTATAGCAACAATCGGTTGAAATAAATACAATTTTTAAGGGAAATTATTAAGATCAAACTTCTATTAGTATACCGATGAAATAGAAAGAATTGCTCACAATAATATATTAAAGATCAGACTTCTTTATTATATAAGAATGCTATAGCAACAATCGGTTGAAATAAATACAATTTTTTATGGGAAATTATTAAGGTCAAACTTCTATTAGTATACCGATGAAATAGAAAGAATTGCTCACAATAATATATTGAAAGATCAGACTTCTTTATTATATAAGAATGCTATAGCAACAATCGGTTGAAATAAATACAATGTTTAAGGGAAATAATTAATATCAAACTTCTATTAGTATACCGATGAAATAGAAAGAATTGCTCACAATAAATTATTAAAGATCAGACTTCTTTATTATATAAGAATGCTATAGCAACAATCGGTTGAAATAAAAACAATTTCTTAAGGGAAATTATTAAGATCAAACTTCTATTAGTATACCGATGAAATAGAAAGAATTGCTCACAATAAATTTGAAAGATCAGACATCTTTATTATATAAGAATGCTATAGCAACAATCGGTTGAAATAAATACAATTTTTAAGGGAAATTATTAAGATCAAACTTCTATTAGTATACCGATGAAATAGAAAGAATTGCTCACAATAATATATTAAGATCAGACTTCTTTATTATATAAGAATGCTATAGCAACAATCGGTTGAAATAAATACAATTTTTAAGGGAAATTATTAAGGTCAAACTTCTATTAGTATACCGATGAAATAGAAAGAATTGCTCACAATAAATATTGAAAGATCAGACTTCTTTATTATATAAGAATGCTATAGCAACAATCGGTTGAAATAAATACAATTTTTAAGGGAAATTATTAAGATCAGACTTCTATTAGAATATCGATGAAATAGAAAGAATTGCTCACAATAAATTTGAAAGATCAGACATCTTTATTATATAAGAATGCTATAGCAACAATCGGTTGAAATAAAAACATTTCTTATGGGAAATTATTAAGATCAAACTTCTATTAGTATACCGATGAAATAGAAAGAATTGCTCACAATAAATTTGAAAGATCAGACTTCTTTATTATATAAGAATGCTATAGCAACAATCGGTTGAAATAAATACAATTTTTAAGGGAAATTATTAAGGTCAGACTTCTATTAGAATATCGATGAAATAGAAAGAATTGCTCACAATAAATTTGAAAGATCAGACATCTTTATTATATAAGAATGCTATAGCAACAATCGGTTGAAATAAATACAATTTCTAAGGGAAATAATTAATATCAAACTTCTATTAGTATACCGATGAAATAGAAAGAATTGCTCACAATAATATATTAAGATCAGACTTCTTTATTATATAAGAATGCTATAGCAACAATCGGTTGAAATAAATACAATTTTTAAGGGAAATTATTAAGATCAAACTTCTATTAGTATACCGATGAAATAGAAAGAATTGCTCACAATAAATTTGAAAGATCAGACATCTTTATTATATAAGAATGCTATAGCAACAATCGGTTGAAATAAATACAATTTTTAAGGGAAATTATTAAGATCAAACTTCTATTAGTATACCGATGAAATAGAAAGAATTGCTCACAATAATATATTGAAAGATCAGACTTCTTTATTATATAAGAATGCTATAGCAACAATCGGTTGAAATAAATACAATGTTTAAGGGAAATAATTAATATCAAACTTCTATTAGTATACCGATGAAATAGAAAGAATTGCTCACAATAAATTATTAAGATCAGACTTCTTTATTATATAAGAATGCTATAGCAACAATCGGTTGAAATAAAAACATTTCTTATGGGAAATTATTTAAGATCAAACTTCTATTAGTATACTGATGAAATAGAAAGAATTGCTCACAATAAATTTGAAAGATCAGACATCTTTATTATATAAGAATGCTATAGCAACAATCGGTTGAAATAAATACAATGTTTAAGGGAAATAATTAAGATCAAACTTCTATTAGTATACCGATGAAATAGAAAGAATTGCTCACAATAATATATTAAAGATCAGACTTCTTTATTATATAAGAATGCTATAGCAACAATCGGTTGAAATAAATACAATTTTTAAGGGAAATTAATAAGGTCAGACTTCTATTAGTATACCGATGAAATAGAAAGAATTGCTCACAATAAATTTGAAAGATCAGACTTCTTTATTATATAAGAATCCTATAGCAACAATCGGTTGAAATAAATACAATTTTTAAGGGAAATTATTAAGGTCAGACTTCTATTAGAATATCGATGAAATAGAAAGAATTGCTCACAATAAATTTGAAAGATCAGACATCTTTATTATATAAGAATGCTATAGCAACAATCGGTTGAAATAAAAACATTTCTTATGGGAAATTATTAAGATCAAACTTCTATTAGTATACCGATGAAATAGAAAGAATTGCTCACAATAAATTTGAAAGATCAGACTTCTTTATTATATAAGAATCCTATAGCAACAATCGGTTGAAATAAATACAATTTTTAAGGGAAATTATTAAGGTCAGACTTCTATTAGAATATCGATGAAATAGAAAGAATTGCTCACAATAAATTTGAAAGATCAGACATCTTTATTATATAAGAATGCTATAGCAACAATCGGTTGAAATAAATACAATGTTTAAGGGAAATAATTAATATCAAACTTCTATTAGTATACCGATGAAATAGAAAGAATTGCTCACAATAATATATTAAGATCAGACTTCTTTATTATATAAGAATGCTATAGCAACAATCGGTTGAAATAAATACAATGTTTAAGGGAAATTATTAAGATCAAACTTCTATTAGTATACCGATGAAATAGAAAGATTGCTCACAATAATTATTAAGATCAGACTTCTTTATTATATAAGAATGCTATAGCAACAATCGGTTGAAATAAATACAATTTTTAAGGAAAATTAACAGACTATACATATAAGAATGCTATAGCAACAATCGGTTGAAATAAAAACATTCCTTATGGGAAATTATTAAGATCAAACTTCTATTAGTATACCGATGAAATAGAAAGAATTGCTCACAATAATATATTAAGATCAGACTTCTTTATTATATAAGAATGCTATAGCAACAATCGGTTGAAATAAATACAATGTTTAAGGGAAATAATTAATATCAAACTTCTATTAGTATACCGATGAAATAGAAAGAATTGCTCACAATAATATATTAAGATCAGACTTCTTTATTATATAAGAATGCTATAGCAACAATCGGTTGAAATAAATACAATTTTTAAGGGAAATTATTAAGGTCATACTTCTATTAGTATACCGATGAAATAGAAAGAATTGCTCACAATAAATTTGAAAGATCAGACATATTTATTATATGAGAATGCTATAGCAACAATCGGTTGAAATAAAAACATTTCATATGGGAAATTATTAAGATCAAACTTCTATTAGTATACCGATGAAATAGAAAGAATTGCTCACAATAAATTTGAAACATCAGACATTTTTATTATAAAAGAATGCTATAGCAACAATCGGTTGAAATAAATACAATGTTTAAGGGAAATAATTAATATCAAACTTCTATTAGTATACCGATGAAATAGAAAGAATTGCTCACAATTAATTATTAAGATCAGACTTCTTTATTATATAAGAATGCTATAGCAACAATCTGTTGAAATAAAAACATTTCTTATGGGAAATTTTTTAAGATCAAACTTCTATTAGTATACTGATGAAATAGAAAGAATTGCTCACAATAAATTTGAAAGATCAGACATCTTTATTATATAAGAATGCTATAGCAACAATCGGTTGAAATAAATACAATGTTTAAGGGAAATAATTAATATCAAACTTCTATTAGTATACCGATGAAATAGAAAGAATTGCTCACAATAATATATTAAGATCAGACTTCTTTATTATATAAGAATGCTATAGCAACAATCGGTTGAAATAAATACAATTTTTAATGGAAATTATTAAGATCAAACTTCTATTAGTATACCGATGAAATAGAAAGAATTGCTCACAATAAATTTGAAAGATCAGACTTCTTTATTATATAAGAATCCTATAGCAACAATCGGTTGAAATAAATACAATTTTTAAGGGAAATTATTAAGGTCAGACTTCTATTAGAATATCGATGAAATAGAAAGAATTGCTCACAATAAATTTGAAAGATCAGACATCTTTATTATATAAGAATGCTATAGCAACAATCGGTTGAAATAAAAACATTTCTTATGGGAAATTATTAAGATCAAACTTCTATTAGTATACCGATGAAATAGAAAGAATTGCTCACAATAAATTATTAAGATCAGACTTCTTTATTATATAAGAATCCTATAGCAACAATCAGTTGAAATAAATACAATTTTTAAGGGAAATTATTAAGGTCAGACTTCTATTAGAATATCGATGAAATAGAAAGAATTGCTCACAATAAATTTGAAAGATCAGACATCTTTATTATATAAGAATGCTATAGCAACAATCGGTTGAAATAAATACAATGTTTAAGGGAAATAATTAATATCAAACTTCTATTAGTATACCGATGAAATAGAAAGAATTGCTCACAATAAATTATTAAGATCAGACATCTTTATTATATAAGAATGCTATAGAAACAATCTGTTGAAATAAAAACAATTTTTAAGGGAAATTATTAAGATCAAACTTCTATTAGTATACCGATGAAATAGAAAGAATTGCTCACAATAAATTATTTAAGATCAGACTTCTTTATTATATAAGAATGCTATAGCAACAATCGGTTGAAATAAAAACATTTCTTATGGGAAATTATTAAGATCAAACTTCTATTAGTATACCGATGAAATAGAAAGAATTGCTCACAATAAATTTGAAAGATCAGACTTCTTTATTATATAAGAATGCTATAGCAACAATCGGTTGAAATAAAAACATTTCTTAAGGGAAATTATTAAGATCAAACTTCTATTAGTATACCGATGAAATAGAAAGAATTGCTCACAATAAATTTGAAAGATCAGACATCTTTATTATATAAGAATGCTATAGCAACAATCGGTTGAAATAAAAACATTTCTTATGGGAAATTATTAAGATCAAACTTCTATTAGTATACCGATGAAATAGAAAGAATTGCTCACAATAAATTTGAAAGATCAGACATCTTTATTATATAAGAATGCTATAGCAACAATCGGTTGAAATAAAAACATTTCTTAAGGGAAATTATTAAGATCAAACTTCTATTAGTATACCGATGAAATAGAAAGAATTGCTCACAATAAATATTAAAGATCAGACTTCTTTATTATATAAGAATGCTATAGCAACAATCGGTTGAAATAAATACATTTCTTATGGGAAATTATTAAGATCAAACTTCTATTAGTATACCGATGAAATAGAAAGAATTGCTCACAATAAATTATTAAGATCAGACTTCTTTATTATATAAGAATGCTATAGCAACAATCGGTTGAAATAAAAACATTTCTTAAGGGAAATTATTAAGATCAAACTTCTATTAGTATACCGATGAAATAGAAAGAATTGCTCACAATAAATTTGAAAGATCAGACTTCTTTATTATATAAGAATGCTATAGCAACAATCGGTTGAAATAAATACAATGTTTAAGGGAAATAATTAAGTATCAAACTTCTATTAGTATACCGATGAAATAGAAAGAATTGCTCACAATAATATATTAAGATCAGACTTCTTTATTATATAAGAATGCTATAGCAACAATCGGTTGAAATAAATACAATTTTTAAGGGAAATTATTAAGGTCAGACTTCTATTAGAATATCGATGAAATAGAAAGAATTGCTCACAATAAATTTGAAAGATCAGACATCTTTATTATATAAGAATGCTATAGCAACAATCGGTTGAAATAAATACAATTTTTAAGGGAAATTATTAAGATCAAACTTCTATTAGTATACCGATGAAATAGAAAGAATTGCTCACAATAAATTTGAAAGATCAGACATCTTTATTATATAAGAATGCTATAGCAACAATCGGTTGAAATAAATACATTTTTTATGGGAAATAATTAAGGTCAAACTTCTATTAGAATATCGATGAAATAGAAAGAATTGCTCACAATAAATTTGAAAGATCAGACATCTTTATTATATAAGAATGCTATAGCAACAATCGGTTGAAATAAATACAATGTTTAAGGGAAATTATTAAGATCAAACTTCTATTAGTATACCGATGAAATAGAAAGAATTGCTCACAATAAATTTGAAAGATCAGACATCTTTATTATATAAGAATGCTATAGCAACAATCGGTTGAAATAAAAACATTTTTTATGGGAAATTATTAAGATCAAACTTCTATTAGTATACCGATGAAATAGAAAGAATTGCTCACAATAAATTTGAAAGATCAGACATCTTTATTATATAAGAATGCTATAGCAACAATCGGTTGAAATAAAAACATTTCTTATGGGAAATTATTAAGATCAGACTACTATTAGAATACCGATGAAATAGAAAGAATTGCTCACAATAAATTATTAAAGATCAGACTTCTTTATTATATAAGAATGCTATAGCAACAATCGGTTGAAATAAAAACATTTCTTAAGGGAAATTTTTAAGATCAAACTTCTATTAGTATACCGATGAAATAGAAAGAATTGCTCACAATAAATTATTAAGATCAGACTTCTTTATTATATAAGAATGCTATAGCAACAATCGGTTGAAATAAAAACATTTCTTATGGGAAATTATTAAGATCAAACTTCTATTAGTATACCGATGAAATAGAAAGAATTGCTCACAATAAATTTGAAAGATCAGACTTCTTTATTATATAAGAATGCTATAGCAACAATCGGTTGAAATAAAAACATTTCTTATGGGAAATTATTAAGATCAAACTTCTATTAGTATACCGATGAAATAGAAAGAATTGCTCACAATAAATTTGAAAGATCAGACATCTTTATTATATAAGAATGCTATAGCAACAATCGGTTGAAATAAAAACACATTTCTTATGGGAAATTATTAAGATCAAACTTCTATTAGTATACCGATGAAATAGAAAGAATTGCTCACAATAAATTTGAAAGATCAGACATCTTTATTATATAAGAATGCTATAGCAACAATCGGTTGAAATAAAAACATTTCTTATGGGAAATTATTAAGATCAAACTTCTATTAGTATACCGATGAAATAGAAAGAATTGCTCACAATAAATTATTAAGATCAGACTTCTTTATTATATAAGAATGCTATAGCAACAATCGGTTGAAATAAATACATTTCTTATGGGAAATTATTAAGATCAAACTTCTATTAGTATACCGATGAAATAGAAAGAATTGCTCACAATAAATTTTAAGATCAGACTTCTTTATTATATAAGAATGCTATAGCAACAATCGGTTGAAATAAAAACATTTCTTATGGGAAATTATTAAGATCAAACTTCTATTAGTATACCGATGAAATAGAAAGAATTGCTCACAATAAATTATAAGATCAGACTTCTTTATTATATAAGAATGCTATAGCAACAATCGGTTGAAATAAATACAATGTTTAAGGGAAATTATTAAATTAGATCAAACTTCTATTAGTATACCGATGAAATAGAAAGAATTGCTCACAATAATATATTGAAAGATCAGACTTCTTTATTATATAAGAATGCTATAGCAACAATCGGTTGAAATAAATACAATTTTTAAGGGAAATTATTAAGATCAAACTTCTATTAGTATACCGATGAAATAGAAAGAATTGCTCACAATAAATTTGAAAGATCAGACTTCTTTATTATATAAGAATGCTATAGCAACAATCGGTTGAAATAAATACAATTTTTAAGGGAAATTATTAAGATCAAACTTCTATTAGTATACCGATGAAATAGAAAGAATTGCTCACAATAAATTTGAAAGATCAGACATCTTTATTATATAAGAATGCTATAGCAACAATCGGTTGAAATAAATACAATTTTTAAGGGAAATAATTAAGATCAAACTTCTATTAGTATACCGATGAAATAGAAAGAATTGCTCACAATAATATATTAAAGATCAGACTTCTTTATTATATAAGAATGCTATAGCAACAATCGGTTGAAATAAATACAATTTTTAAGGGAAATTATTAAGATCAAACTTCTATTAGTATACCGATGAAATAGAAAGAATTGCTCACAATAAATTTGAAAGATCAGACTTCTTTATTATATAAGAATGCTATAGCAACAATCGGTTGAAATAAATACAATTTTTAAGGGAAATTATTAAGGTCAGACTTCTATTAGAATACCGATGAAATAGAAAGAATTGCTCACAATAAATTTGAAAGATCAGACATCTTTATTATATAAGAATGCTATAGCAACAATCGGTTGAAATAAAAACATTTCTTATGGGAAATTATTAAGATCAAACTTCTATTAGTATACCGATGAAATAGAAAGAATTGCTCACAATAAATTTGAAAGATCAGACATCTTTATTATATAAGAATGCTATAGCAACAATCGGTTGAAATAAATACAATTTTAAGGGAAATTATTAAGATCAAACTTCTATTAGTATACCGATGAAATAGAAAGAATTGCTCACAATAAATTTGAAAGATCAGACTTCTTTATTATATAAGAATGCTATAGCAACAATCGGTTGAAATAAATACAATTTTTAAGGGAAATTATTAAGATCAAACTTCTATTAGTATACCGATGAAATAGAAAGAATTGCTCACAATAAATTTGAAAGATCAGACTTCTTTATTATATAAGAATGCTATAGCAACAATCGGTTGAAATAAATACAATTTTTAATGGAAATTATTAAGATCAGACTTCTATTAGAATATCGATGAAATAGAAAGAATTGCTCACAATAAATTTGAAAGATCAGACATCTTTATTATATAAGAATGCTATAGCAACAATCGGTTGAAATAAAAACATTTCTTATGGGAAATTATTAAGATCAAACTTCTATTAGTATACCGATGAAATAGAAAGAATTGCTCACAATAAATTTGAAAGATCAGACTTCTTTATTATATAAGAATGCTATAGCAACAATCGGTTGAAATAAATACATTTTTTAAGGGAAATTATTAAGGTCAGACTTCTATTAGTATACCGATGAAATAGAAAGAATTGCTCACAATAAATTTGAAAGATCAGACATCTTTATTATATAAGAATGCTATAGCAACAATCGGTTGAAATAAAAACATTGTCTTATGGGAAATTATTAATATCAAACTTCTATTAGTATACCGATGAAATAGAAAGAATTGCTCACAATAATATATTAAGATCAGACTTCTTTATTATATAAGAATGCTATAGCAACAATCGGTTGAAATAAATACAATGTTTAAGGGAAATTAATTAATATCAAACTTCTATTAGTATACCGATGAAATAGAAAGAATTGCTCACAATAAATTTGAAAGATCAGACTTCTTTATTATATAAGAATGCTATAGCAACAATCGGTTGAAATAAATACAATTTTTAAGGGAAATTATTAAGGTCAGACTTCTATTAGTATACCGATGAAATAGAAAGAATTGCTCACAATAAATTTGAAAGATCAGACTTCTTTATTATATAAGAATGCTATAGCAACAATCGGTTGAAATAAATACAATTTCTTAAGGGAAATTATTAAGATCAAACTTCTATTAGTATACCGATGAAATAGAAAGAATTGCTCACAATAAATTATTAAGATCAGACTTCTTTATTATATAAGAATGCTATAGCAACAATCGGTTGAAATAAAAACATTTCTTATGGGAAATTATTAAGATCAAACTTCTATTAGTATACCGATGAAATAGAAAGAATTGCTCACAATAAATTTGAAAGATCAGACATCTTTATTATATAAGAATGCTATAGCAACAATCGGTTGAAATAAATACAATGTTTAAGGGAAATAATTAAGATCAAACTTCTATTAGTATACCGATGAAATAGAAAGAATTGCTCACAATAAATATTGAAGATCAGACTTCTTTATTATATAAGAATGCTATAGCAACAATCGGTTGAAATAAAAACATTTCTTATGGGAAATTATTAAGATCAGACTTCTATTAGTATACCGATGAAATAGAAAGAATTGCTCACAATAAATTTGAAAGATCAGACTTCTTTATTATATAAGAATGCTATAGCAACAATCGGTTGAAATAAAAACATTTCTTATGGGAAATTATTAAGATCAGACTTCTATTAGTATACCGATGAAATAGAAAGAATTGCTCACAATAAATTTGAAAGATCAGACTTATTTATTATATAAGAATGCTATAGCAACAATCGGTTGAAATAAAATACATTTCTTATGGGAAATTATTAAGATCAAACTTCTATTAGTATACCGATGAAATAGAAAGAATTGCTCACAATAAATTTGAAAGATCAGACTTCTTTATTATATAAGAATGCTATAGCAACAATCAGTTGAAATAAAAACAATTTTTAAGGGAAATTATTAAGGTCAGACTTCTATTAGAATATCGATGAAATAGAAAGAATTGCTCACAATAAATTTGAAAGATCAGACTTCTTTATTATATAAGAATGCTATAGCAACAATCGGTTGAAATAAATACAATGTTTAAGGGAAATTATTAAGATCAAACTTCTATTAGTATACCGATGAAATAGAAAGAATTGCTCACAATAATATATTAAGATCAGACTTCTTTATTATATAAGAATGCTATAGCAACAATCGGTTGAAATAAATACAATTTTTAAGGGAAATTATTAAGATCAAACTTCTATTAGTATACCGATGAAATAGAAAGAATTGCTCACAATAAATTTGAAAGATCAGACATCTTTATTATATAAGAATGCTATAGCAACAATCGGTTGAAATAAAAACATTTCTTATGGGAAATTATTAAGATCAAACTTCTATTAGTATACCGATGAAATAGAAAGAATTGCTCACAATAAATTTATTAAGATCAGACTTCTTTATTATATAAGAATGCTATAGCAACAATCGGTTGAAATAAATACAATTTTTAAGGGAAATTATTAAGATCAAACTTCTATTAGTATACCGATGAAATAGAAAGAATTGCTCACAATAATATATTAAGATCAGACTTCTTTATTATATAAGAATGCTATAGCAACAATCGGTTGAAATAAATACAATTTTTAAGGGAAATTATTAAGATCAAACTTCTATTAGTATACCGATGAAATAGAAAGAATTGCTCACAATAAATTTGAAAGATCAGACTTCTTTATTATATAAGAATGCTATAGCAACAATCGGTTGAAATAAAAACATTTCTTATGGGAAATTATTAAGATCAAACTTCTATTAGTATACCGATGAAATAGAAAGAATTGCTCACAATAAATTTGAAAGATCAGACATCTTTATTATATAAGAATGCTATAGCAACAATCGGTTGAAATAAATACAATTCTTAAGGGAAATTATTAAGATCAAACTTCTATTAGTATACCGATGAAATAGAAAGAATTGCTCACAATAAATTTGAAAGATCAGACTTCTTTATTATATAAGAATGCTATAGCAACAATCGGTTGAAATAAAAACATTTCTTATGGGAAATTATTAAGATCAAACTTCTATTAGTATACCGATGAAATAGAAAGAATTGCTCACAATAAATTTGAAAGATCAGACTTCTTTATTATATAAGAATGCTATAGCAACAATCGGTTGAAATAAATACAATTTTTAAGGGAAATTATTAAGATCAAACTTCTATTAGTATACCGATGAAATAGAAAGAATTGCTCACAATAAATTTGAAAGATCAGACATCTTTATTATATAAGAATGCTATAGCAACAATCGGTTGAAATAAAAACATTTTTTAAGGGAAATTATTAAGATCAAACTTCTATTAGTATACCGATGAAATAGAAAGAATTGCTCACAATAAATTTGAAAGATCAGACTTCTTTATTATATAAGAATGCTATAGCAACAATCGGTTGAAATAAAAACATTTTTTATGGGAAATTATTAAGATCAGACTTCTATTAGAATATCGATGAAATAGAAAGAATTGCTCACAATAAATTTGAAAGATCAGACTTCGTTAATATATAAGAATGCTATAGCAACAATCGGTTGAAATAAAAACATTTCTTATGGGAAATTATTAAGATCAAACTTCTATTAGTATACCGATGAAATAGAAAGAATTGCTCACAATAAATTTTTAAGATCAGACTTCTTTATTATATAAGAATGCTATAGCAACAATCGGTTGAAATAAATACAATTTTAAATGAAATTATTAAGATCAGTCTTCTATTAGTATACCGATGAAATAGAAAGAATTGCTCACAATAAATTTGAAAGATCAGACATCTTTATTATATAAGAATGCTATAGCAACAATCGGTTGAAATAAAAACATTTCTTATGGGAAATTATTAAGATCAGACTTCTATTAGTATACCGATGAAATAGAAAGAATTGCTCACAATAAATTATTAAGATCAGACATCTTTATTATATAAGAATGCTATAGCAATCGGTTGAAATAAAATTTTTTAAGATTAAACTTCTATTAGTATGCCGATGAAATAGAAAGAATTGCTCACAATAAATTTTTAAGATCAGACTTCTTTATTATATAAGAATGCTATAGCAACAATCTGTTGAAATAAAAACATTTCTTATGGGAAATTATTTAAGATCAAACTTCTATTAGTATACCGATGAAATAGAAAGAATTGCTCACAATAAATTTGAAAGATCAGACTTCTTTATTATATAAGAAGCTATAGCAACAATCGGTTGAAATAAAAACATTTCTTAAGGGAAATTATTAAGTTCAAACTTCTATTAGTATACCGATGAAATAGAAAGAATTGCTCACAATAAATTTGAAAGATCAGACATCTTTATTATATAAGAATGCTATAGCAACAATCGGTTGAAATAAAAACATTTCTTATGGGAAATTATTAAGATCAAACTTCTATTAGTATACCGATGAAATAGAAAGAATTGCTCACAATAAATTTGAAAGATCAGACATCTTTATTATATAAGAATGCTATAGCAACAATCGGTTGAAATAAAAACATTTCTTATGGGAAATTATTAAGATCAAACTTCTATTAGTATACCGATGAAATAGAAAGAATTGCTCACAATAAATTATTAAGATCAGACTTCGTTATTATATAAGAATGCTATAGCAACAATCTGTTGAAATAAATCATTTCTTATGGGAAATTTTTTAAGATCAAACTTCTATTAGTATACCGATGAAATAGAAAGAATTGCTCACAATAAATTATTTAGATCAGACTTCGTTATTATATAAGAATGCTATAGCAACAATCTGTTGAAATAAAAACATTTCTTATGGGAAATTTTTTAAGATCAAACTTCTATTATTATACCGATGAAATAGAAAGAATTGCTCACAATAAATTAAGATCAGACTTCTTTATTATATAAGAATGGTATAGCAACAATCGGTTGAAATAAATACAATGTTTAAGGGAAATAATTAGTATCCAACTTCTATTAGTATACCGATGAAATAGAAAGAATTGCTCACAATAATATATTAAGATCAGACTTCTTTATTATATAAGAATCCTATAGCAACAATCGGTTGAAATAAATACAATTTTTAAGGGAAATTATTAAGGTCAGACTTCTATTAGAATATCGATGAAATAGAAAGAATTGCTCACAATAAATTTGAAAGATCAGACATCTTTATTATATAAGAGTGCTATAGCAACAATCGGTTGAAATAAATACAATGTTTAAGGGAAATAATTAATATCAAACTTCTATTAGTATACCGATGAAATAGAAAGAATTGCTCACAATAAATTTGAAAGATCAGACATCTTTATTATATAAGAATGCTATAGCAACAATCGGTTGAAATAAAAACATTTCTTATGGGAAATAATTAATATCAAACTTCTATTAGAATATCGATGAAATAGAAAGAATTGCTCACAATAAATTTGAAAGATCAGACATCTTTATTATATAAGAGTGCTATAGCAACAATCGGTTGAAATAAATACAATGTTTAAGGGAAATAATTAATATCAAACTTCTATTAGTATACCGATGAAATAGAAAGAATTGCTCACAATAAATTTGAAAGATCAGACATCTTTATTATATAAGAATGCTATAGCAACAATCGGTTGAAATAAAAACATTTCTTATGGGAAATTATTAAGATCAAACTTCTATTAGTATACCGATGAAATAGAAAGAATTGCTCACAATAAATTTGAAAGATCAGACATCTTTATTATATAAGAATGCTATAGCAACAATCGGTTGAAATAAAATCATTTCTTATAGGAACTTATTAAGATCAGACTACTATTAGAATATTGATGAATTAGAAAGAATTGCTCACAGTAAATTATTTAGATCAGACTTCTTTATCATATAAGAATGCTATAGCAACAATCGGTTGAAATAAAAACATTTCTTATGGGAAATTTTTTAAGATCGTACTTCTATTAGTATACAGATGAAATAGAAAGAATTGCTCACAATAAATTATAAAGATCAGACTTCGTTATTATATAAGAATCCTATAGCAACAATCTGTTGAAATAAAAACATTTCTTATGGGAAATTTTTTAAGATCAAACTTCTATTATTATACCGATGAAATAGAAAGAATTGCTCACAATAAATTTGAAAGGTCAGACTTCTTTATTATATAGCAAACATTCGGTTGAAATAAAATCATTTCTTATGGGAAATTATTAAGTTCAAATTTCTATTAGTATACCGATGAAATAGAAAGAATTGCTCACAATAAATTTGAAAGATCAGACATCTTTATTATATAAGAATGCTATAGCAACAATCGGTTGAAATAAAAACATTTCTTATGGGAAATTATTAAGATCAAACTTCTATTAGTATACCGATGAAATAGAAAGAATTGCTCACAATAAATTTGAAAGATCAGACATCTTTATTATATAAGAATGCTATAGCAACAATCGGTTGAAATAAAAACATTTCTTATGGGAAATTATTAAGATCAAACTTCTATTAGTATACCGATGAAATAGAAAGAAATGCTCACAATAAATTATTAAGTTCAGACTTCGTTATTATATAAGAATGCTATAGCAACAATCTGTTGAAATAAATCATTTCTTATGGGAAATTTTTTAAGATCAAACTTCTATTAGTATACCGATGAAATAGAAAGAATTGCTCACAATAAATTATTTAGATCAGACTTCGTTATTATATAAGAATGCTATAGCAACAATCTGTTGAAATAAAAACATTTCTTATGGGAAATTTTTTAAGATCAAACTTCTATTATTATACCGATGAAATAGAAAGAATTGCTCACAATAAATTAAGATCAGACTTCTTTATTATATAAGAATGGTATAGCAACAATCTGTAAAAAAATTTCTTATGGGAAATTTTTAAGATCAAACTTCTATTATTACCGA
>JAECWQ010000137.1:0-19218 GCA_018150835.1 Drosophila repletoides | reverse complement strand
GATTCTCAAAAAAATTGACTTGGCAAAGATTATCAGGTGCCGATCGATGGTGACCCAGCACAAGGTTTTCATAATTTTTCTAACATTCTGACCCCGATTGTTCGAATCCTATATTTTTAGTTTGAGATCTGAAAATACAAGTTAAAATGGTAACATCTCCAACTGACTGGATAAGTTTAAGGATTCTCCAAAAAAATTGACTTGTTTAGAATTATCGGGTGCCGATCGATGGTGACCCAACACAAGGATTTCATAATTTTCAAATTCCTGACCCCTATTGTTCGAATCCTGTTGTAGGATCTGAGGTCGAATACGAAGTTATAATGCCAACATCTCCTACTAACTCGATAAAGTTGACGCGAGATTCTCCAACAAAATTGCCTAGGCAAGTTATCAGGTGCCATTCGTTGGTGACCCAGCACCAGGTTTTCAGAATTTTTCTAACATTCTGAACCCGATTATTCGAATCTATACTTGGATTTGAGATCCGAGATTTACAAGTTAAAATGCTAACATCTCAACTGACTGGATTAAGTTTAAGGATTCTCCAAAGAAAATTAACGGAGCATGATTATCGGGTGCCGATTTGGTAGACCCAGCACCAGGTTTCATAATTTTCTAACCCATTCGGCCCCGATTGTTCCGAATCCCCTTTATAGTCGGATTTCTGAGATCCTAGTTCCAAGTTAAAATGCTAACATCTCAACTGACTCGATAAGTTTAAGGATTCTCCAAAAGAAATTGACTCTTTTGGCAGATTAAATTCGGGTGCCGATCGTTGTTGACCCAAGCTCCAGGTTTTTCATAATTTTTCTAAAATTCTCCGACCCCGATTGTTCCGAATCCTGTTGTAGGATTTGAGGTCGAATACGAAGTTATAATGCCAACATCTCCTCACTAACAAGATAAGTTGACGCGATTACTCCAACAAAATTGGCTAGGCAAGATTATCGGGTGCCGATCGTTTGACAGCACCAGGGTTTCATAATTTTTCTAACATTCTGACCCCGATTGTTCCGAGTCCTATATTTGAGATTTATATCCGAGAATTTACAAATTAAAATGCTAACATCTCCAACTGACTGGATAAGTTTAAGGATTCTCCAAAAAAAAAAATTAACTTGGCAAGATTATCGGAGTTGCCGATCGTTTGGTGACCCGCGCAGGTTTTCATAATTTTTTTTTTTTTCAGCATTCGACTCGATTTTCCGAAGTCCTATAGTCGGATCTTTTCTTGAGATCCTAGTTCAAAGTTAAAATCCTAACATCTCCAACTGACTCGATAAGTTTTGAGTTCTCCGAAAATTGACTTGGCAAAGTTATCAGGGTGCCGATCGTTGGTGACCCAAGCTCCAGGTTTTCATAATTTTTCCTAAAATTCTGACCCCGATTGTTCCGAATCCTGTTGTAGGATTTGAGGTCCGAATACAATTATAATGCCAGCATCTCCTACTCATTTCGATAAGTTGACGCGATTCTCCAACAAAATTAGCTAGGCAAGATTATCGGGTGCCAGAGTCGTTGGTGACCCAGCACCAGGTTTTTCATAATTTTTCTAACATTCTGACCCCCCGATTGTCGAGTCCTATATTTGGATTTTATATCCGAGATACAAATTAAAATGCTAACATCTCAACTGACTGGATAAGTTTAAGGAATTCTCCAAAAAAATTAACTTGGCCAAGATTATCGGGTGCCGATCGTTGAAGATGACGCTCAGGTTTTTTTTTTTTTTTCATAATTTTTCTAACGAATGACCTCGATTCTTTCCGAAGTCCTCATGGTCAGTTTGAGATCCGAGTTTCAAAACTAAAATGCTAACATCTCCAACTGACTGGATAAGTTTAAGAAGTTCTCCAAAAAAATTAACTTGGCAAGATTATCGAATTTCGATCGTTGGTGACCCACGTTTGCACCAAGTTTTCATAATTTTCTCTTAACATTCTGACCCCGATTGTTCCGAATCCTGTTGTAGGATTTTGAGGTCCGCGAGAATACAGTGCCATGCCAACATCTCTACCTAACTCGATAAGTTGACCTTCTCCAACAAAATTGGCTAGGCAAGCCCATCGGGTGCCGATCGTTAGTGACCCAGCACCAGGTTTTCATAATTTTTCTAACATTCTATTGTTCCGAAAAGTCCTATATCTTTTATGTTTTTATATCCGAGATACAAATTAAAATGCTAACATCTCCAACTGACTGGATAAGTTTAAGAGATTCTCCAAAAAATTAACTTGCTTGACAAGATTATCAGGTGCCGATCGTTGGTGACCCAGCACCAGGTTTTCCATAATTTTCTACTTTTCTTTTGACCTCATTTATTTTTTTTTTTCCGAATCTATCAGTCGGATTTGAGATCCAAGGGTTTCAAGTTCAAAATGCTAACATCTCCAACTGACTGGATAAGTTTAAGGATTCTCCAAAAATTAACTTGGCAGAATTATCGAGGTGCCGATCGTTGGTGACCCAGCGCAGTTTTCACTAATTTTCTAACATTCTGACCTTTGATTGTTCCGAATCCCTCTGTTTTTTTTTTTGTGGTCGGAATACAAGTTATAATGCCCAACATCTCCTACTAACTCGATAAGTCTGACGCGATTCTCCAACAAAGTTGGCTAGGCAAGATTATCCGAGGTTGCCGATCGTTGGTGACCCAGCACCAAGAGTTTTCATAATTTTTCTAACATTCTGACCCCGATTGTTCCCAGTCCTATATTCGGATTTTATGTCACAGATTATAGAATTTTAAAATGCTGACATCTCCAACTGGACTGGATAAGTTTTAAGGAATTCTCCCGAAAATTGACGTTAGGCAAGATTTTCTGTTGCCGATCTCGTTGGTGACCCAGCTCCAGGTTTCACTAATTTTCTAACATTCTGAACTCGATTTTCCGAAATTTTTTCTACTAATGTTCGGATTTGATTTTAGGATCCCAGAGGTTTTCAAGTTAAAATGCCAACATCTCCAACTGATGGATAAGTTTAAGAGATTCTCCAAAAAAATTAACATGGCAAGATTATCGGGTGCCGATCGTTGGTGACCCAGCACCAGGTTTTCATAATTTTTTCTAACATTCTGACCCCGATTGTTCCGAGTCCTATATTCAGTTTTATATCCGAGATACAGAGCCGAAATGCTAACATCTCCAACTGACTGGATAAGTTTAAGGGATTCTCAAAGAAATTTGACAAGCAAGATTATCAGGTGCCGATCGTTGACTGAAAAAGCACCAGGTTTTCATAATTTTCTAACATTCTGACCTCGATTTTTCAGAGTGCTATAGTCGGATTTGAGATCCGAGTTCCAAGTTAAAATGTGAACATCTCCAACTGACTGGATAAGTTTAAGGGATTCTCCAAAAAAATTGACTTGGCAAGATTATCGGGTGCCGATCGATGAGTGACCCAGCACAAGGTTTTCATAATTTTTCTAACATTCTGACCCCGATTGTTCCGAATCCTATATTTGGATTTGAGAACCGAAATACAAGTTAAAATGCTAACATCTCCAACTTGACTGGATAAGTTTAAAGGTTCTCGAAAAAAATTGACTTGGCAAGATTATCAGGTGCAGTCGATGGTGACCCAGCACAAGGATTTCATAATTTTTCTAAAATTCTGACCCCTATTGTTCCGAATCCTGTTGTAGAATCTGAGTCCGAATACGAAGTTATAATGCCAACATCTCCTACTAACTCGATAAGCTGTTTTGATTCTCCAACAAAATTTGAAACTTAGGCAAGATTATCGGATGCCGATCGTTGGTGACCCAGCACCAGGTTTTCACTAATTTTCTAACATTCCTGACCCCGATTGTTCCGAATCCTATATTTTGGATTTGAGATCCGAAATACAGTTAAAATGCTAACATCTCCAACTGACTGGATAAGTTTTAAGGATTCTCTAAAAAATTGACTTGGCAAGATTATCAGGTGCCGATCGATGGTGACCCAGCACAAGGATTTCATAATTTTTCCCTAAAATTCAGACCCTTATTGTTCCGAATCTGTTGTAGGATCAGAGGTCCCGATGCAAAGTTATACTGCCAACATCTCCTACTAACTCGATAAACTGACGCGATTCTCTCCAAACAAAAAATTGGCTCAAAGCAGATTGTCGGATGCCGATCGTTGGTGACCTTGAAAAGGTTTGCATAATTTTTTCTAACATTCTTTTTTTTATTGTTCCGAATCCTATATTCCGGATTTTTATATCCAAGATACAAATTAAAATGATAACGTCTCCAACTGACTGGATAAGTTTAAGAGATTCTCCACAAAAATTAACTTGGCAAGATTATCAGGTGCCGATCGTTGGTGATCAAGCACCAGGTTTTCATAATTTTTCTAACATTTCTGACCCCGATTGTTCCGAGTCCTATATTCAGTTTCTTATCCGAGATACAAATTAAAATGCTAACATCTCCAACTGACTGGATAAGTTTAAGGTTTCTCCAAAAAAATTGACTTGGCAGGATTATCGGGTGCCGATCGTTGGTTATTTAGCACCAGGTTTTCATAATTTTTCTAACATTCTGACCTCGATTTTTCCGAAAGATGCTATAGTAGGATTTGAGATCCCAGTTCCAAGTTAAAATACTAGCATCTCCAACTGACCTGGATAAGTTTGAAGATTTTCTCAAAAAAATTGGCTTGGCAAGATTATCGGGTGCCAAAGATTGGTGACCCAGCACAAGGTTTTCATAATTTTTCTAACATTCTGAGCCGATTGTTCCAAGATCCTATATTTGGATTTGAGATCCGAAATACAAGTTAAAATGCTAACATCTCCAACTGACTGGATAAGTTTAAGGATTCTCAAAAAAATTGACTTGGCAAGATTATCGGGTGCCAACTGATCGATGGTGACCCAGCTATTGGGTTTCATAATTTTTCTAAAATTCTGACCCTCATTGTTCGAATCCTGTTGTAGGATCTGAGGTCCGAATACGAGTTATAATGCCAACATCTCCCACTAACTCGATGATAGTGGACTAAATTCTCCAACAAAATTGCCTAGGCAAGATTATCAGAGTGTATTCGTTGAGCCCAGCACCAGGTTTCAGAATTTTCTAACATTCTAGACCCGATTGTTCGAATCCTATACTTGGATTTGAATCGAGATACAAGTTAAAATGTATCTCAACTGGCTAGGATAAGTTTAAAGTTCTCAAAAAAATTAACTTGGCATGATTATCAGGTGCCGATCGTTGGTGACCCAGCACCGGGGTTTTCACTAATTTTCTAACATTCTTACATTGATTATTCCGAATCCTATAGTCGGATTTGAGATCTCAGTTTCGAATTAAAATGCTAACCTCTCCAACTGACTCGATATGTTTAAGGATTCTCCAAAAAAATTGAACTTGGCAAGATTATCGGGTGCCGATCGTTGGTGACCCAGCTCCAGGATTTCATAATTTTTCTAAAATTCTGACCGATTGTTCGAATCCTGTTGTCAGGATTTGAGGTCCGAATACCAAGTTATATTACCTTTTTCTCCTACTAACTCATTAAGTTGACGCGATTCTCCAACCGAGTGGACTAGGCAAGATTATCAGGTGCCGATGGTTAGTGGAAGGCCCAGCACCAGGTTTTCATAATTTTTCTAACATTCTGACCAGTTGTTTCCGAGTCCTATATTCAGTTTTATGTCGAGATACATGTTAAAATGCTAACATCTCCAACAGACTGGAGTGGTTAGGATTCTCCAAAAAAATTAACTTGGCAAGATTATCAGTTGCCGATAGTTGATGACCCAACACCAGGTTGTTCCGAAGTCAAAAAGAGGGATTTGAGATCCGAATATAAGTTAAAATGCTAACATCTCCACCGACTGACTGGATAAAGTTTAAGGGATTCTCCAAAAAAATTGACTTGGCAAGATTATCGGGTGCCGATCGATGGTAGGCCAACAGGAGGTTTTCATAATTTTTCTAACATTCTGACCCCGATTTTTCCGAGTCCTATATTTTGGATTTGAGATCCGAAATACAAGTTAATATGCTAACATCTCCAACTGACTGGATAAGTTTAAGGATTCTCCAAAAAAATTGACTTGGCAAGATTATCGGGTGCCGATCGATGGAGACCCAGCACAAGGATTTCATAATTTTCTAAAAATTCTGACCCCGATTGTTCCGAATCCTGTTGTAGGATCTGAGGTCCGAATGCGAAGTTAAAATACCCGCATCTCCTCCACTGACTGGATAAGTTGAAGCGATTCTCGAAAAAAATTGGCTAGGCAAGATTATCGGGTGCCGATGGTTGGTGACCGAACACCAGGTTTTCATAGTACTACCAACATTCTGACCCCGATTGTTCCGAGTCCTATAGTAAGTTTGAGGTCCGAAAAAGAAGTTAAAATGCTTTAACATCTCCAACTGACTGGATAAGTTGAGGCGATTCTCCAAAAAAATTGACCATAATAAAATTATCGTGGTGCCGATCGATGGTGACCCCAGCACAAGGATTTCATAATATATCAAAAATTCTCGACACCGTATTATCCCAAATCCTGAATTGGGATCTGAGGTCCGAGTACGAAGCTATAATGCCAACATCACCTACTGACTGGATAAGCTGAAGCAGATTTCTCCAACAAAATTAGCTAGGCAAGATTATCGGGGTGCCGGTCGTTGGTGACCCAGCACCCGGTTTTCATAATTTCCCTAACATTCTGACCTCGATTGTTCCGAGTCCTATAGTCGGATTTGATATCCGAGGATACAAATTAAAATGCTAACATCTCCAACTGACTGGGTGAAGTTTAAGGATTCTCCAAAAAAATTGACTTGGCAAGATTATCGGGTGCCGATCGTTGGTGACCCATCACCAGGTTTTCATAATTTTTCAAACATTCCGACCCCGAATGTTCCGAGTCCTCTAATCGGATTTGAGGTCCGAGCCACAAAGTAAAAATGCCAACATCTCCTACTGACTGGATATGAGTTGAAGCGATTCTCCAACAAAATTAGCTTGGCAAGATTATCGGGTGCCGATCGTTGGTGACCCAGCACCAGGTTTTCATAATTTTACTAACATTCGGACCTCGATTGTTCCGGATACTCTAGTCAGGATTTGAGGTCCGAGTTCAGAAGTTAAAATGCCCTTAACATCTCCAACTGACTGGATGAGTTTCGGGATTCTCAAAACAAAATTGCCTAGGCAAGATTATCGGGTGCCGATCGATGGTGACCCAGCACCAGGTTTTCATAATTTTCTAAAATTCTGAACCCGGATTGTTCCGAATCCTATAATTTGGATTTGAGATCCGAGATACAAGATTAAAATGCTAACGTCACAAACTGGACTGGATAAGTTTAAGGGATTCTCCAAAAGAATTGAACTAGGCAAGATTATCGGGTGTCGATGGACGGTGACCAAGCACCAGGTTTTCATAATTTTCTGGCATTCTGACCCCGATTATTCCGAGATCATATATGTAGGAAGTTGAGGTCGAAATACGAAGTTAAAAGGCCAACATCTCCAACTGACTGGATAAGTTGACAGGATTCTCCAACAAAATTGGCTAGGCAAGATTATCGGGTGCCGATCGATGGTGGACCCAACACGAGGTTTTCATAATTTTTCTAACATTCTGACCCCGATTGTTCGAACAGGGATTGGAGATCCTAGTTCAAGGTAAAATGCCAACATCTCCAACTGACTCGATAGTTTTCCAAAAGGATTCTCAAAAAATGACTGGCAAGATTATCGGGTGGCCGATCGTGGGGATGGGCCGGTTTTCAAAATTTTCCTAAATTCCCCCGCCCCCGGTGTTCGAACAGTCCTCTTGTACGGTTTGAAGCCCAAAAACGAAGTTATAATGCCAACATCTCCTACTAACTCGATGAGTTGACGCGATTCTCAAAAAATTGACTGGGCTCAGATTATCGGGTGCTGATGGTTGGTGACCCAGCACCAGGTTTTCATAATTTTCTAACATTCTGACCCCGATTGTTCCGAAGTGCTATAGTCGGATTTGAGATCAGAGTACCAAGTTAAAGTACTAACATCTCCAACAGACTGGGTAAGTTTAAGGATCCTCCAAAAAAATTAACATGGCAAGATTATCGGGTGCTGATAGTTGGTGACCCAGCACCAGGTTTTCATAATTTTTCAAAAATTCTGACCCCTAGGTGTTCAGAATCTAACACTAGGATTTGAGGTCCGAATACAAAGTTATAATACACATCATCTCATACTGACAGGATAAGTTGAAGCGATTCTCAAAAAAAATTGGCTAGGCGAGATTATCGGGTGCCGATCGATGGTGAGCCAGCACCAGGTTTTCGTAATTTTCCACACATTCAGACCCAGTTGTTCCGCGAATCCTATATGTAGGATTTGAGATCCGAAATACGAAAGTTGTAATGCCAACATCTCCCACTGACTGGATAAGATGAAGCGATTCTCCAAAAAAGTTGACATGTACGCAAGATTATCAGGTGCCGATCGTTGGAGACCCAGCACAAGGATTTCATAATTTTCTAAAATTCTGACCCCGATTGTTCCGAATCCTGTTACCCGTTGATCTGAGGTCCGGAATACGAAGTTCTAACGTGGCAACATCTCCTACTATCTCGATGAGTTGACGCGATTCTCCAACAAAATTGCCTAGGCAAGATTATCGAGGTGCCGATCGTTGGTGACCCAGCGCCAGGTTTTCATAATTTTTCTAACATTCTGACCTCGATTTTCAGAGTCCTATAGTCGGATTTGAGATCGGAGTTCCAAGTTAAAATGCTAACATCCGCAACTGACTGGACAAGTTTAAGGATTCTCCAAAAAAAAATTGACTTGGCAAGATTATCGGGTGCCGATCGATGGTGACCCAGCACAAGGATTTCATAATTTTCCTAAAATTCTGACCCCGATTATTCCGAATCCTATAGTCGGATCTGAGGTCCGAATACGAAGTTAAAATGCCAACATCTCCAACTGACTGGATAAGCTGACGCGATTCTCAAACAAAATTAAACAGACCGGCAAGATTATCAGGGTGCCGATCGTTGGTGACCCAGCACCAGGTTTTCATAATTTTCCTAACAAATTCTGACCCCGATTGTTCCGAGTCCTATAGTCAGAGTTTGAGGTCCGAGATACGAAGTTAAAATGCCAACATCTCCACCTACTGACTGGATGAGTTGACGCGATTCTCCAAAAAAAAATTAGCTGGGCAAGATTATCGGGTGCCGATCGTTGGTGACCCAGCACCAGGTTTTCATAATTTTTCTAAAATTCTGACCCCGATTGTTCCGAGTCCTATAGTAGGATTTGAGGTCAGAATACGAAGTTAAAATGCTAACATCTCCAACAGACACGATGAGTTGACAGATTCTCCAAAAAAATTGGGTAGGCAAGATTATCGGGTGCCGATCGTTCGTGACCCAGCACCAGGTTTTCATAATTTTTCTAACATTCTGACCTCGATTGTTCCGAATGCTCTAGTCGGATTTGAGAGGGTCCGGATCCGTTCCAAGTTAAAATGCCAACATCTCCAACCGACTTGGATAGGTTTGCGCGATTCCTCAAAAAAATTAGCCTAGGCAAGATTATCAGGTACCGATCGATGGTGACCCAGCACCAGGTTTTCATAATTTTCTAAAATTCTGACCCCGATTGTTCCAGAATCTTCTATGTTACAACGGATTTGAGATCCGAGAATACAAAGTTAAAATGCTAGCATCTCCAACTGTCTGGATAAGTTTAAGAGATTCTCCAACAAAATAGGTCTTGGCAAGATTATCCAGATGTCGATGGACGGTGACCCAACACAAGGTTTTCATAATTTTCCTAACATTCTGACCTCGATTATTCCGAATCCCTATATTACTTGGATTTGAGGTCCCGAAATACAAGATTAAAATGCCAACATCTCCAACTGACTGGATAAGTTGAAGGATTCTCCAACAAAAATTGACTTGTCAACCGATTATCAGGTGCCGATCGATGGTGACCCAGCACAGGGTTTTCATAATTTTCTAAAATTCTGAAACCAGGTATTCCGAATCCTATAGTCGGATTTGAGATCCGAATACCAAGTTAAAATGCTAACATCTCCACTAACTCCAGATAAGTTTAAAAAATTCTCCAAAAAAATTGACTTGGCAAGATTATCAGGTGCCGATCGTTGGTGACCCAGCACAGGTTTTCATAATTTTTCTAAAATTCTGACCTCGATTGTTCCGAATCCTGTTGTAAGATTGGGGTCGAGTACGAAGTTAAAATGCCAACATCTCCAACTAGCTCGATAAGTTGACGGATTCTCAACAAAATTAGCTAGGCAAGATTATCAGGTGCCAGTCGTTGGTGACCCACACCAGGTTTTCATAATTTTCAACAATTCTGACCCCGATTGTTCCGAGTCCTATACTTCGGATTTGAGGATCGAGATCTAAGTTAAAATGCCAACATCTCCAACAGACCGTGATAAGTTGACTGATTCTCAACAAAATTAGCTGGGCAAGATAATCGGGTGCTGATAGTTGGTGACCCAGCACCAGGTTTTCATGAGCTGTCAAGAATTCTATTGACCCGGAATGTTCCGAATCCAATACTAGGATTTGAGGTCCGAAGACAAGTTAAAATGCTAACATCTCCAACTGACTGGATGAGTTTAGGCGGTTCTCCAAAAAAATTGGCTAGGCAAGATTATCAGGTGCCGATCGATGGTGACCCAGCACAAGGTTTTCATAATTTTTCTAAAATTCTGACCCCGATGGTTCCGAATCCTATGTTTGGATTTGAGATCCGAAATACAAGTTAAAATGCTAACATCTCAACTGACTGGATAAGTTTAAGGATTACCAAAAAAATTGACTTGGCAAGATTATCGGGTGCCGATGGACGGTGACCCAGCACAAGGGTTTCATAATTTTTCTAAAATTCTGACCCTTATTGTTCGAATCCTGTTGTAGGATCTGAGGTCCGAATACGAAGTTATAAGGCCAACGTCTCCTACTAACTCGATAAGCTGACGCGATTCTCCAACAAAATTGGCTAGGCAAGATTATCAGGTGCCGATCGTTGGTGACCCAACACCAGGTTTTCATAATTTTCCTAAGATTCTGACCCCGGGTTGTTCTGAGTCCTCTTGTAGGATTTTAGATCCCAGACCACAAGTTAAAATGCCAACATCTCCAACTGACAGGATAAGTTGTTAGGATTCTCCAAAAAAATTGACTTGGCAAGATTATCAGGTGCCGATCGTTGGTGACCCAGCACCAGGTTTTCATAATTCGTCTAACATTCCCGATCCGGTTGTTTAGGATCCTAAAAGTCGGATTTTGAGATCCGAGATACAAAGTAAAAATGCTAGCATCTCCAACTGACTGGATAAGTTTAAGGGATCCTCCAAAAAAATTGACTTGGCAAGATTATCGGGTGCCGGTCGTTGGTGACCCAGCACCAGGTTTCCATGGTACTCTAAAATTCGGACCTCGATTGTTCGAATGCTGTAGTAGGATTTGAGGTCGGAATACGAAATTAAAATGCCAACATCTCCAACTGACACGATGAGTTTACGCGATTCTCAAAAAAATTGCCTAGGCAAGATTATCGGGTGCCGATCGATGGTGACCCAGCACAAGGTTTCATAATTTTCTAACATTCTGAACCCGATTGTTCCGAATCCTATATTTGGATTTGAGATCCGAAATAAAAGTTAAAATGCTAACATCTCCAACTGGCTGGATAAGTTTAAGGATTGTCCAAAAAAAAATTGACTGGCAGGAATATCGGGTGTCGATGGACGGTGACCCAGCACCAGGTTTTCATAATTTTTCTAACATTCTGACCCCGATTGTTCCAAAATCCTATTTTTGGTTTTGACCTCCGAATACGAAGTTAAAAGGCCAACATCTCCTACCTGACTGGATGAGTTAACGCATTCTCCAAAAAAGTTTGAAAGGCCAGATGATCAGGTGCCCGTCGATGGTGACCAAGCACCAGGTTTTCATAATTTTTCCAACATTCTGACCCCGGTTGTTCGGACTCCTATAGTCTGATTTGAGATCCTAGTTCAAGGGAACAATGCTAACATCTCCAACCAAGCTCGATAAGTTGAAGGATTCTCCAAAAAAATTGACTTGTCAAGATTATCGGGTGCCGATCGTTGGTGACCCAGCACCAAGTTTTCATAATTTTCTAAAATTCTGACCCCGATTGTTCCGAATGCTATAATGGGATTTGAGGTCCAAACACCCAGTTAAAATGCCAACATCTCATACTAACTCGATAAGTTGAAGCGATTCTCAAACAAAATTGGCTAGGCAAGATTATCGGTGCCGATCGTTGGTGGCCCAGCACCAGGTTTTCACAATGGTGCTAACAGTGTCTGACCCCGGGTGTTCCGAGGCGTCTATTCGAAGGTTGGGATCCGAGATGCAAGTTAAAATGCTAACATCTCAAACAAACAGGATAAGTTGAAGGATTCTCCAAAAAAATTGCCTAGGCAAGATTATCAGGTGCCGATCGTTGGTGACGACCAGGGGTTCGAATCAATTGGTTGAGATCCGAGATATAAGTTAAAATGCTAACATCTCAAGACTGGATAAGTTTAAGGTTGCCAAAATGACGGCAAGATTATAGTTTGATCGAGGGAGACCCAACAGGTTTTCGTAATTTTCCTAACATTCTGACCCCGATTGCACCGAATCCTATATTTGAATTTGAGATCGAAAATACAAGTTAAAATGCTAACATCTCCAACTGACTGGAATAAGTTGAAGGATTCTCCAAAAAAAATTGGCTTGGCAAGATTATCGGCTGCCGATTCGATGGTGACCCAGCACCAGGTTTTCATAATTTTCCACACATTCTGACCCCGATTGTTCAGAGTCCTGTTGTAAGTTTGAGGTCCGAATAGAGAGGTTATAATGCCGACATCTCCTACTAACAAGATGAGTTGACGGATTCTCCAAAAAAGTGGGTAGGCAAGATTATCGGGTGCTGATCGTTGGTGACCCACCACCAGGTTTTCATAATTTTTCAAAAACTCTGACGCCCGAGTGTTCCGAATCCTCTTGTAGTTTGAGGTCGGAATACGAGGTTATAATTCCAACATCTCCTATAAATCAATAAGTTGACACGATTCTCTGACAAAATTGGCTAGGCCCAAGATTATCAGGTGCCGATCGTTGGTGACCCAACACCAGGTTTTCATAATTTTTCAAAGATTCTGACCCAGGTTGTTCCGAATCTCTTGAAGAATTTGAGGTCCGAATCTACGAAGTTATAATGCCAACATCTCCAACTGACTGGATAAGTTTAAGGGTTGTCCAAAAAAATTGACTTGGCAAGATTATCAGGGTGCCATTAGTTTGGTGACCCAGCACCAGGTTTTCATAATTTTTCTAACATTCTGACTCTGATTGTTCCGAATCCTGTTGTAGGATTTGAGGTCCGAATACGAAGTTATAATGCCAACATCTCCTACTAACTCGATAAGTTGACGCGATTCTCCAACAAAATAGGCTAGGCATGATACCGATCGTTGGTGGTACCGATCGTTGAGTGACCCAACACCAAGGTTTCATAATTTTTCTAACACATTCTGACCCCGTTTTCCCGATCCTATATTCAGTTTGAGATCCGAGATACAAATTAAAATGGTGACAACTCGAACTGACTGGATAAGTTTAAGGATTCTCTAAAATTTTGACTTGGCAGATTATCCCGTGCCGATCGTTGGTGACCCACCACCAGGTTTACATAATTTTTCCAAAATTCCTGACCCCGGTTGTTCCGAATCCTCTTGTAGGATTTGAGGTCCGAATACGAAGTTATAATGCCATCATCTCCTACTAACTCGATGAGTTGACCCATTCTCCAACAAAGTGGCTGAGCAAGATTATGAGGTGCCGATCGTTGGTGACCCAGCTCTGGGTTTTCATAATTTTATAACATTCCTGACCCGGGGTGTTCCGAATGCTATAGTCAGTTTGAGATCCGAGATACAAGTTAAATGCTAACATCTCCAACTGACTGGGTAAGTTTAAGGATTCTCCAAAACAAAAACTTGGCATGATTATCGGGTGCCGATCGTTGGTGGCCCAAAGCACCTGGTTTTCATGAATTTTCTAACATTCTGACCCCGATTGTTCCGAATCCTATAGTCGGATTTGAGATCCTAGTTCCAAGTTAAAATGCTAACATCTCCAACTGACTCGATAAGTTTAAGGGATTCTCCAAAAAAATTGACTTGGCATAAGATTATCGGGTGCCGATCGTTGGTGACCCAGCTCCAGGTTTTCATAATTTTTCTAAAATTCTGACCCCGATTGTTCCGAATCCTGTTGTAGGATTTGAGGTCCGAGATACGAAGTTATAATGCCAACATCTCCTACCGTCTCGATAAGTTGACGCGATTCTCCAACAAAATTGGCTGAGCAAGATTATCGGAGTGCTGATCGTTGGTGACCCAGCACCAGGTTTTCATAATTTTTCTAACATTCTGACCCCGATTGTTCCGAGTCCTATACTCGGATTTTATATCACAGATACAAATTAAAATGCTAACATCTCCAACTGACTGGATAGCAGTTTAAGGATTCTCCAAAAAATTAACTTGGCAGATTATCGGGTGCCGATCGTTGGTGACCCAGCACAGGTTTTCATAATTTTTTCTAACATTCTGACAAGATTTTTCCGAATCCTATAGTCGGATTTGAGATCCGAGTTCCAAAAGTTAAAATGCTAACATCTCCAATGACTGGATAAGTTTAAGGATTCTCCAAAAAATTAACTTGGCAAGATTATCGGGTGCCGATCGTTGGTGACCCAGCACCAAGTTTTCATAATTTTCTAACATTCTGACCCGATTGTTCCGAATCCTTCAGTTGGATTGAGGTCCGAATACGAAGTTATAATGCCAACATCTCCTACTAACTCAAATAAGTGTACCCGATTCTCCAACAAAATTGGCTAGGCAAGATTATCGGGTGCCGATCGTTGGTGACCCAGCACCAGGTTTTCATAATTTTTCTAACATTCTGACCCCGATTGTTCCAGGTCACATATTCGGATTTTATATCCGAGATAGGAGGTAAGAATGCTGACATCTCCAACTGACTGGATAAGTTTAAGGGATTCTCCAAAAAAATTGACGTGGCAAGATTATCGGGTGCCGATCGTTGGTGACCCAGCTCCAGGTTTTCATAATTTTCTAACATTCTGAACTCGATTTTTCCGAATCCTATGGTCAGTTTTGAGATCCGAGTTCCACGTTAAAATGCTAACATCTCCAGCAGGCTGGATAAGTTTAAGGATTCTCCAAAAAAATTAACTGGGAAAGATTATCAGGTGCCGATCGTTGGTGACCCAACGCACCAGGTTTTCATAATTTTTCTAACATTCTGACCCCGATTGTTCCGAGTCCTATATTCAGTTTTATATCCGAGATACAAATTAAAATGCTAACATCTCACACTGACTGGATAAGTTTAAGAGATTCTCCAAAAAAATTGACTTGGCAAGATTATCAGGTGCCGATCGTTGGTGACCCAGCACCAGGTTTTCATAATTTTTCTAACATTCTGACCTCGATTTTTTCCGAATGCTATAATTGGTTGAGATCCGAGTTCCAAGTTAAAAATGCTAACCTCCTCCAGCTGACTGGATAAGTTTAAGGATTCTCCAAAAAAATTAACTTGGCAAGATTATCGGGTGCCGATCGTTGGTGACCCAGCACCAGGTTTTCATAATTTTTCTAACATTCCGACCCCGAACGTTTTGAATCCTCTTGTAGGTTTGAGGTCGAATACAGTTATAATGCCAACATCTCCTACCTGCTCGATAAGCTGACGCGATTCTCCAACAAAATTGGCTAGGCAAGATTATCGGATGCCGATCGTTGGTGACCCAGCACCAGGTTTTCATAATTTTTCTAACATTCTGACCCCGATTGTTCCGAGTCCTATATTCAGTTTTTATATAAGAATAGAAATTAAAATACTGACATCTCCAACTGACTGGATAAGTTTAAGGATTCTCAAAAAAATTGACGTGGCCCAAGATTATCGTGTGCTGATCGTTGTTGACCCAGCTCCAGGTTTTCATAATTTTTCTAAAATTATGACCTCGACATTTCCGAATCCTGTTGTAGGATTTGAGGTCGAATACGAAGTTATAATGCCAACATCTCCTACTAACTCGATAAAGTTGACGCGATTCTCCAACAAAATTGGCTAGGCAAGATTATCGGGTGCCGATCGTTGGTGACCCAGCACCAAGTTTTCATAATTTTTCACATTCTGACCGTTGGACAGAAGCATATATTGGTCCTGTTGTAGGATTTGAGGTCAAAGAAACAAGTTATAATACCAACATCTCCTACTAACTCGATGATAAGTTGACGCGATTCTCCAACAAAATTGGCTTGGCAAGATTATCGGGTGCCGATCATTAGTGACCCAGCACCCAGGTTTTCATAATTTTCCTAACATTCTGACCCCGGTTGTTATGAGTCCTATATTCGGATTTTATATCCGAGATACAGAAAATAAAATACTGACATCTCACACTGACTGGATAGTTAAAGAGATTCTCCAAAAAAATTGACTTGGCAGAAGATCGGGTGCCGATCGTTGGTGACCCAGCTCCAGGTTTTCATAATTTTCCTAACATTCTGAACTCGATTTTTCCGAATCCTGTAGTCAGTTTGAGATCCAAGTTCCATGTTAAAATGCTAACATCTCCCAGCTGACTGGATAAGTTAAGGATTCTCCAAAAAAATTAACTTGGGAAGATGATCGATTTTCGATCGTTGGTGACCCAGCACCAGGTTTACATAATTTTTCTCACTTTCTGACCCGATTGTTCAGGGTCCACTATATTCAGTTTTATATCCGAGATACAAATTAAAATGCTAATTTCTCAACTGACTGGATAAGTTTAAGGGATTCTCCAAAAAATTGACTTGGCAAGATTATCGATTTTTTATCGTTTTGGTGACCCAGCACAGGTTTTCATAATTTTTCTAACATTCTGACCTCGATTTTTCCGAATGCTATAGTCAGTTTGAGATCCGAGTTCAAGTTAAAATGCTAACATCTCCAACTGACTGGATTTTTTTAAGGATTCTCAAAAAAATTAACATGCAAGATTATCGGGTGCCGATCGTTGGTGACCCAGCACCAGGTTTTCATAATTTTTCTAACATTCTGACCCCCAGGGATCCGAATCCTCTTGTAGGATTTGAGGTCCGAATACGAAGTTATAATGCCAACATCTCCTACTAACAAGATAAGCTGACGCGATTCTCCAACAAAATTAGGCTAGGCAAGATTATCGGATGCCGATCGTTAGTGGCCCAGCACCAGGTTTACATAATTTTCTAACATTCTGACCCCGGTTGTTTCCGAGTCCTATATTCGGATTTTATATCGAGATAGAAATTAAAATACTGACATCTCCAACTGACTGGATAAGTTTAAGGATTCTCCAAAAAATTGACGTGGCAAGATTATCAGTGTGCTGATCGTTGTTGACCCAGCTCCAGGTTTTCATAATTTTTCTAAAATTACTTGACCCCGATAGTTCGAATCCTGTTGTAGGATTTGAGGTCCGAATACGAAGTTATAATGCCAACATCTCCTACTAACTCGATAGTTACATTTGCGATTCTCCAACAAATTATTGACAGATTATGCGATTGCCGATCGTTGGTGACCCAACACCAGGTTTTCATAATTTTCTAACATTCTGTCCCCGATTGTTCCGAATGCTATAGTCGGATTTGAAGATCCCTGGTTCAAGTTAAAATGCTAACATCTCCAACTGACTCGATAAGTTTAAGGATTCTCAAAAAAAATTGACTTGGCAGATTATTTGGTGCCGATCGTTGGAAAACCAAAACTCAGGTTTTCATAATTTTTCACAAATTCTGACCCCGATTGTTCGAATCTGTTGTAGGATTTGAGGTCCGAATACGAAGTTATAATGCCAACATCTCCTACTAACCCGATAAGTTGACGCGATTCTTAACAAATTGGCTGAAACCAAGATTATCGGGTGCCGATCGTTGGTGACCCCGCTACTGGTTTTTCATAATTTTTCTATCATTCTGACCCCGATTTTCCGAGTCCTATGCTCAGTTTTTATATCCGAGATACAAATTAAAAAATGCTAACATCTCCAACTGACTGGATAAGTTTTAAGGATTCTCCAAAAAAATTAACTTGGCAAGATTATCGGGTGCCGATCGTTGGTGACCCAGCACCAGGTTTTCATAATTTTTCTAACATTCTGACCTCGATTTTTCCGAATCCTATAGTCGGATTTGAGATCCGAGTTCCAAGTTAAAATACTTTAACATCTCCAACTGACTGGATAAGTTTAAGGGATTCTCCAAAAAAATTAACTTGGCAAGATTATCAAGGTGCCGATCGTTGGTGACCCAGCACCAAGTTTTCATAATTTTCTAACATTCTACGGCCCCGATTGTTCCGAATCCTGTTGTAGGATTTGAGGTCCGAATACGAAGTTATAATGCTTAACATCTCCTACTAACCGGATAAGTTGACGCGATTCTCCAACAAAATTGGCTGGGCAAGATTATCGGGTGCCGATCGTTGGTGACCCAGCACCAAGGTTTTCATAATTTTCCTAACATTCTGACCCCGATTGTTCCGGTCCTATATTCGGATTTTATATCCGAATACAAATTAAAATGCTGACATCTCCAACTGACTGGATAAGTTTAAGGGATTCTCAAAAAGAATTGACGTGGCAAGATTATCAGGTGCCGATCGTTGGTGACCCAGCTCCAGGTTTTCATAATTTTTCTAACATTCTGAACTCGATTTTTCCGAATCCTATAATAGTCGGATTTGAGATCGAAGTTCCAAGTTAAAATAACTTAACATCTCCAACTGACTGGATAAGTTTAAGGATTCTCCAAAAAATTAACTTGGGAAGATTATCGGGTGCCGATCGTTGATAACCCAGCACCAGGTTTTCATAATTTCCTAACATTCTGACCCCCGATTGTTCCGAGTCCTATATTCGGATTTTATATCCGAGATACGAAGAGATAAAGTACTAACCTCTCAACTGACTGGATAAGTTTAAGGGATTCTCAAAAAAAATTGAATTGGCAAGATTATCGGGTGCCGATCGTTGGTGACCCAGCACCAGGTTTTTCATAATTTTCCTAACATTCTGACCTCGATTTTCCGAATGCTATATTAGGTTTGAGTCAAGTTCCAAATTA
>JAECWQ010000136.1:0-22083 GCA_018150835.1 Drosophila repletoides | reverse complement strand
CTTTTCCAGATCTGACGTCATTTACGGAAGTTACAAGGGTTCAAAGTCGAAAATGTGGCAAAATTGGATTGAAAGTTCTTTTTAATGGGTAGCATTTTTGCAAAAATTTTTTCCTCTGAAATCAAAAATTTTGATTGCAATATATTCTGCAGACTTCCACGAGTCCTTAAATGGTGCTTCGTTTTTCCAGATCTGACGTCATTTACGGAAGTTACAAGGGTTCAAAGTCGAAAAGGTGGAAAATTCGGATTTGAAATTTTTAAGGGTAGCATGACGTTTTTGCAAACATTTTTTTTCCTCTGAAATCAAAAAATTTTGATTGCAATAAATATCCTGCAGACTTCCACGAGTCCCAAATGGTGCTCCTTTTCCAGATCTGACATCATTTATGGAAGTTACAAGGGTTCAAAGTCCAAAATGTGGCAAAATTCGGATTTGAAATTTTTAAGGGGTAGCATCGCATTTTTTGCAAAAATTGCTTCCTCTGAAATCAAAAATTTTTGATAGCAATATATTCTGCAGACTTCCACGAGTCCTAAATGGTGCTCCTTTTCCAGATCTGACGTCATTTACGGAAGTTACCAAGGGTTCAAAGTCGAAAATGTGGCAAAAATTCGGATTTGAAATTTTTTTAAGGGGTAGCATCGCATTTTTTTGCAAAAATTTTTTCCTCTGAAATCAAAAAATTTTGATTGCAATATATTCTGCAGATCTTCCACGAGTCCTAAATGGTGCTCCTTCTTCCAGATCTGACGTCATTTACGGAAGTTACAAGGGTTCAAAGTCGAAAATGTGGCAAAAATTCGGATTTGAAATTTTTGAAGGGGCAGCATCGCACCTTTTGCAAAAATTTTTTTCCTCTGAAATCAAAAATTTTGATTGCAATATATTCTGCAGACTTCCACGAGTCCTAAATGGTGCTCCTTTTCCAGATCTGACGTCATTTACGGAAGTTACAAGGTTCAAAGTCGAAAATGTGGCAAAAATTCGGATTTGAAATTTTTTAAGGGGTAGCATCGCATTTTTTTGCAAAAAATTTTTTGCCTCTGAAATCAAAAAATTTTGATTGCAATATATTCTGCAGACTTCCACGAGTCCTAAATGGTGCTCCTTTTCCAGATCTGACGTCATTTACGGAAGTTACAAGGGTTCAAAGTCGAAAATGTGGCAAAAATTCGGATTTGAAATTTTTTAAGGGGTAGCATCGCATTTTTTTGCAAAAAATTTTTTTCCTCTGAAATCAAAAAATTTTGATAGCAATATATTCTGCAGACTTCCACGAGTCCTAAATGGTGCTCCTTTTCCAGATCTGACGTCATTTACGGAAGTTACAAGGGTTCAAAGTCGAAAATGTGGCAAAAATTCGGATTTGAAATTTTTTAAGGGGTAGCATCGCATTTTTTTGCAAAAAATTTTTTTCCTCTGAAATCAAAAAAATTTTGATTGCAATATATTCTGCAGACTTCCACGAGTCCTAAATGGTGCTCCTTTTCCAGATCTGACGTCATTTACGGAAGTTACAAGGGTTCAAAGTCGAAAATGTGGCAAAAATTCGGATTTGAAATTTTTTAAGGGGTAGCATCGCATTTTTTTGCAAAAAATTTTTTTCCTCTGAAATCAAAAAATTTTGATTGCAATATATTCTGCAGACTTCCACGAGTCCTAAATGGTGCTCCTTTTCCAGATCTGACGTCATTTACGGAAGTTACAAGGGTTCAAAGTCGAAAATGTGGCAAAAATTCGGATTTGAAATTTTTTAAGGGGTAGCATCGCATTTTTTGCAAAAAATTTTTTTCCTCTGAAATCAAAAATTTTGATTGCAATATATTCTGCAGACTTCCACGAGTCCTAAATGGTGCTCCTTTTCCAGATCTGACGTCATTTACGGAAGTTACAAGGGTTCAAAGTCGAAAATGTGGCAAAAATTCGGTTTGAAATTTTTTAAGGGGGTAGCATCGCATTTTTTTGCAAAAATTTTTTTCCTCTGAAATCAAAAAATTTTGATTGCAATATATTCTGCAGACTTCCACGAGTCCTAAATGGTGCTCCTTTTCCAGATCTGACGTCATTTACGGAAGTTACAAGGGTTCAAAGTCGAAAATGTGGCAAAAATTCGGATTTGAAATTTTTAAGGGTAGCATCGCATTTTTTGCAAAAATTTTTTTCCTCTGAAATCAAAAAATTTTGATTGCAATATATTCTGCAGACTTCCACGAGTCCTAAATGGTGCTCCTTTTCCAGATCTGACGTCATTTACGGAAGTTACAAGGGTTCAAAGTCGAAAATGTGGCAAAAATTCGGATTTGAAATTTTTAAGGGGTAGCATCGCATTTTTTTGCAAAAAATTTTTTTCCTCTGAAATCAAAAAATTTTGATTGCAATATATTCTGCAGACTTCCACGAGTCCTAAATGGTGCTCCTTTTCCAGATCTGACGTCATTTACGGAAGTTACAAGGGTTCAAAGTCGAAAATGTGGCAAAAATTCGGATTTGAAATTTTTTAAGGGGTAGCATCGCATTTTTTTGCAAAAAATTTTTTCCCTCTGAAATCAAAAAATTTTGATTGCAATATATTCTGCAGACTTCCACGAGTCCTAAATGGTGCTCGTTTTCCAGATCTGACGTCATTTACGGAAGTTACAAGGGTTCAAAGTCGAAAATGTGGCAAAAATTCGGATTTGAAATTTTTTAAGGGGTAGCATCGCATTTTTTTGCAAAAATTTTTTTCCTCTGAAATCAAAAAATTTTGATTGCAATATATTCTGCAGACTTCCACGAGTCCTAAATGGTGCTCCTTTTCCAGATCTGACGTCATTTACGGAAGTTACAAGGGTTCAAAGTCGAAAATGTGGCAAAAATTCGGATTTGAAATTTTTAAGGGGTAGCATCGCATTTTTTTGCAAAAATTTTTTTCCTCTGAAATCAAAAAATTTTGATTGCAATATATTCTGCAGACTTCCACGAGTCCTAAATGGTGCTCCTTTTCCAGATCTGACGTCATTTACGGAAGTTACAAGGGTTCAAAGTCGAAAATGTGGCAAAAATTCGGATTTGAAATTTTTTAAGGGGTAGCATCGCATTTTTTTGCAAAAAATTTTTTTCCTCTGAAATCAAAAAATTTTGATTGCAATATATTCTGCAGACTTCCACGAGTCCTAAATGGTGCTCCTTTTCCAGATCTGACGTCATTTACGGAAGTTACAAGGGTTCAAAGTCGAAAATGTGGCAAAAATTCGGATTTGAAATTTTTTAAGGGTAGCATCGCATTTTTTTGCAAAAAATTTTTTTCCTCTGAAATCAAAAAATTTTGATTGCAATATATTCTGCAGACTTCCACGAGTCCTAAATGGTGCTCCTTTTCCAGATCTGACGTCATTTACGGAAGTTACAAGGGTTCAAAGTCGAAAATGTGGCAAAATTCGGATTTGAAATTTTTTAAGGGGTAGCATCGCATTTTTTTGCAAAAATTTTTTTCCTCTGAAATCAAAAAATTTTGATTGCAATATATTCTGCAGACTTCCACGAGTCCTAAATGGTGCTCCTTTTCCAGATCTGACGTCATTTACGGAAGTTACAAGGGTTCAAAGTCGAAAATGTGGCAAAAATTCGGATTTGAAATTTTTAAGGGGTAGCATCGCATTTTTTTGCAAAAATTTTTTTCCTCTGAAATTAAAAATTTTGATTGCAATATATTCTGCAGACTTCCACGAGTCCTAAATGGTGCTCCTTTTCCAGATCTGACGTCATTTACGGAAGTTACAAGGGTTCAAAGTCGAAAATGTGGCAAAATTCGGATTTGAAATTTTTTAAGGGGTAGCATCGCATTTTTTTGCAAAAATTTTTTTTCCTCTGAAATCAAAAAATTTTGATTGCAATATATTCTGCAGACTTCCACGAGTCCTAAATGGTGCTCCTTTTCCAGATCTGACGTCATTTACGGAAGTTACAAGGGTTCAAAGTCGAAAATGTGGCAAAAATTCGGATTTGAAATTTTTAAGGGGTAGCATCGCATTTTTTTGCAAAAAATTTTTTTCCTCTGAAATCAAAAAATTTTGATTGCAATATATTCTGCAGACTTCCACGAGTCCTAAATGGTGCTCCTTTTCCAGATCTGACGTCATTTACGGAAGTTACAAGGGTTCAAAGTCGAAAATGTGGCAAAAATTCGGATTTGAAATTTTTTAAGGGGTAGCATCGCATTTTTTTGCAAAAAATTTTTTCCTCTGAAATCAAAAAATTTTGATTGCAATATATTCTGCAGACTTCCACGAGTCCTAAATGGTGCTCCTTTTCCAGATCTGACGTCATTTACGGAAGTTACAAGGGTTCAAAGTCGAAAATGTGGCAAAAATTCGGATTTGAAATTTTTTAAGGGGTAGCATCGCATTTTTTTGCAAAAATTTTTTTCCTCTGAAATCAAAAAATTTTGATTGCAATATATTCTGCAGACTTCCACGAGTCCTAAATGGTGCTCCTTTTCCAGATCTGACGTCATTTACGGAAGTTACAAGGGTTCAAAGTCGAAAATGTGGCAAAAATTCGGATTTGAAATTTTTTAAGGGGTAGCATCGCATTTTTTTGCAAAAATTTTTTTCCTCTGAAATCAAAAAATTTTGATTGCAATATATTCTGCAGACTTCCACGAGTCCTAAATGGTGCTCCTTTTCCAGATCTGACGTCATTTACGGAAGTTACAAGGGTTCAAAGTCGAAAATGTGGCAAAAATTCGGATTTGAAATTTTTTTAGGGGTAGCATCGCATTTTTTTGCAAAAAATTTTTTTCCTCTGAAATCAAAAAATTTTGATTGCAATATATTCTGCAGACTTCCACGAGTCCTAAATGGTGCTCCTTTTCCAGATCTGACGTCATTTACGGAAGTTACAAGGGTTAAAAGTCGAAAATGTGGCAAAAATTCGGATTTGAAATTTTTTAAGGGGTAGCATCGCATTTTTTTGCAAAAAATTTTTTTCCTCTGAAATCAAAAAATTTTGATTGCAATATATTCTTCAGACTTCCACGAGTCCTAAATGGTGCTCCTTTTCCAGATCTGACGTCATTTACGGAAGTTACAAGGGTTCAAAGTCGAAAAAGTGGCAAAAATTCGGATTTGAAATTTTTTAAGGGGTAGCATCGCATTTTTTTGCAAAAAATTTTTTTCCTCTGAAATCAAAAAATTTTGATTGCAATATATTCTGCAGACTTCCACGAGTCCTAAATGGTGCTCCTTTTCCAGATCTGACGTCATTTACGGAAGTTACAAGGGTTCAAAGTCGAAAATGTGGCAAAAATTCGGATTTGAAATTTTTTAAGGGGTAGCATCGCATTTTTTTGCAAAAAATTTTTTTCCTCTGAAATCAAAAAATTTTGATTGCAATATATTCTGCAGACTTCCACGAGTCCTAAATGGTGCTCGTTTTCCAGATCTGACGTCATTTACGGAAGTTACAAGGGTTCAAAGTCGAAAAAGTGGCAAAAATTCGGATTTGAAATTTTTTAAGGGGTAGCATCGCATTTTTTTGCAAAAAATTTTTTCCTCTGAAATCAAAAAATTTTGATTGCAATATATTCTGCAGACTTCCACGAGTCCTAAATGGTGCTCCTTTTCCAGATCTGACGTCATTTACGGAAGTTACAAGGGTTCAAAAGTCGAAAATGTGGCAAAAATTCGGATTTGAAATTTTTAAGGGGTAGCATCGCATTTTTGCAAAAATTTTTTTCCTCTGAAATCAAAATTTTTGATTGCAATATATTCTGCAGACTTCCACGGAGTCCCTAAATGGTGCTCGTTTTCCAGATCTGACGTCATTTACGGAAGTTACAAGGATTTCAAAATTCGAAAAAAGGTGGCAAAAATTCCAGTTTGAAATTTTTTAAGGGTAGCATCGCATTTTTTGCAAAAAAATTTTTTCCTCTGAAATCAAAAAATTTTGATTGCAATATATTCTGCAGACTTCCACGAGTCCTAAATGGTGCTCGTTTTCCAGATCTGACGTCATTTACGGAAGTTACAAGGGTTCAAAGTCGAAAATGAGGCAAAATATCGGATTTGAAATTTTTAAGGGGTAGCATCGCATTTTTTTGCAAAAAATTTTTTCCTCTGAAATCAAAAAATTTTGATTTCAATACCGCTTCCAGTCCTAAAAGGTTTTCCAGATCTGACGTCATTTTGGAAGTTACAAGGTTCGAAAATGTGCCTGACTTCAGTCTGAGCGCATTACTTGAACCCAAATTTTGTTCAAACTTCCGTAAATGACGTCAGATCTGGAAAAGGAGCACCATTTAGGACTCGTGGAAGTCTGCAGAATATATTGCAATCAAAATTTTTTGATTTCAGAGGAAAAAAATTTTTGCAAAAAAAATGCGATGCTACCCCTTAAAAAATTTCAAAAAACCTCGTTTTTTTTTTTTTTTTTTTTTTTTCCTTTTTTTTTTTTTTAAAAGGGGTTAGTTTTGGAAAAGGGGCCCCTTTTAGGACTCGTGGAAGTCTGCAGAATATATTGCAATCAAAATTTTTTGATTTCAGAGGAAAAAAATTTTTTGCAAAAAAATGCGATGCTACCCCTTAAAAAATTTCAAATCCGAATTTTTGCCACATTTTCGACTTTGAACCCTTGTAACTTCCGTAAATGACGTCAGATCTGGAAAAGGAGCACCATTTAGGACTCGTGGAAGTCTGCAGAATATATTGCAATCAAAATTTTTTGATTTCAGAGGAAAAAAATTTTTTGCAAAAAAATGCGATGCTACCCCTTAAAAAATTTCAAATCCGAATTTTTGCACCTTTTTCGACTTTGAACCCTTGTAACTTCCGTAAATGACGTCAGATCTGGAAAAGGAGCACCATTTAGGACTCGTGGAAGTCTGCAGAATATATTGCAATCAAAATTTTTTGATTTCAGAGGAAAAAAATTTTTTGCAAAAAAATGCGATGCTACCCCTTAAAAAATTTCAAATCCGAATTTTTGCCACATTTTCGACTTTGAACCCTTGTAACTTCCGTAAATGACGTCAGATCTGGAAAAGGAGCACCATTTAGGACTCGTGGAAGTCTGCAGAATATATTGCAATCAAAATTTTTTTGATTTCAGAGGAAAAAAATTTTTGCAAAAAAATGCGATGCTACCCCTTAAAAAATTTCAAATCCGAATTTTTGCCACATTTTCGACTTTGAACCCTTGTAACTTCCGTAAATGACGTCAGATCTGGAAAAGGAGCACCATTTAGGACTCGTGGAAGTCTGCAGAATATATTGCAATCAAAATTTTTTGATTTCAGAGGGAAAAAATTTTTTGCAAAAAAATGCGATGCTACCCCTTAAAAAATTTCAAATCCGAATTTTTGCACCTTTTTCGACTTTGAACCCTTGTAACTTCCGTAAATGACGTCAGATCTGGAAAAGGAGCACCATTTAGGACTCGTGGAAGTCTGCAGAATATATTGCAATCAAAATTTTTTGATTTCAGAGGAAAAAAATTTTTTGCAAAAAAATGCGATGCTACCCCTTAAAAAATTTCAAATCCGAATTTTTTGCCACATTTTCGACTTTGAACCCTTGTAACTTCCGTAAATGACGTCAGATCTGGAAAAGGAGCACCATTTAGGACTCGTGGAAGTCTGCAGAATATATTGCAATCAAAATTTTTTGATTTCAGAGGAAAAAATTTTTTGCAAAAAAATGCGATGCTACCCCTTAAAAAATTTCAAATCCGAATTTTTGCCACATTTTCGACTTTGAACCCTTGTAACTTCCGTAAATGACGTCAGATCTGGAAAAGGAGCACCATTTAGGACTCGTGGAAGTCTGCAGAATATATTGCAATCAAAATTTTTTTTTTATTTTTGAGGAAAAAAATTTTTTGCAAAAAAATGCGATGCTACCCCTTAAAAAATTTCAAATCCGAATTTTTGCACCTTTTCGACTTTGAACCCTTGTAACTTCCGTAAATGACGTCAGATCTGGAAAAGGAGCACCATTTAGGACTCGTGGAAGTCTGCAGAATATATTGCAATCAAAATTTTTTGATTTCAGAGGAAAAAAATTTTTGCAAAAAAATGCGATGCTACCCCTTAAAAAATTTCAAATCCGAATTTTTGCCACATTTTCGACTTTGAACCCTTGTAACTTCCGTAAATGACGTCAGATCTGGAAAAGGAGCACCATTTAGGACTCGTGGAAGTCTGCAGAATATATTGCAATCAAAATTTTTTGATTTCAGAGGAAAAAAATTTTTTGCAAAAAAATGCGATGCTACCCCTTAAAAAATTTCAAATCCGAATTTTTGCACCTTTTTCGACTTTGAACCCTTGTAACTTCCGTAAATGACGTCAGATCTGGAAAAGGAGCACCATTTAGGACTCGTGGAAGTCTGCAGAATATATTGCAATCAAAATTTTTTGATTTCAGAGGAAAAAAATTTTTTGCAAAAAAATGCGATGCTACCCCTTAAAAAATTTCAAATCCGAATTTTTGCCACATTTTCGACTTTGAACCCTTGTAACTTCCGTAAATGACGTCAGATCTGGAAAAGGAGCACCATTTAGGACTCGTGGAAGTCTGCAGAATATATTGCAATCAAAATTTTTTGATTTCAGAGGAAAAAAATTTTTGCAAAAAAATGCGATGCTACCCCTTAAAAAATTTCAAATCCGAATTTTTGCCACATTTTCGACTTTGAACCCTTGTAACTTCCGTAAATGACGTCAGATCTGGAAAAGGAGCACCATTTAGGACTCGTGGAAGTCTGCAGAATATATTGCAATCAAAATTTTTTTGATTTCAGAGGAAAAAAATTTTTGCAAAAAAATGCGATGCTACCCCTTAAAAAATTTCAAATCCGAATTTTTGCACCTTTTTCGACTTTGAACCCTTGTAACTTCCGTAAATGACGTCAGATCTGGAAAAGGAGCACCATTTAGGACTCGTGGAAGTCTGCAGAATATATTGCAATCAAAATTTTTTGATTTCAGAGGAAAAAAATTTTTGCAAAAAAATGCGATGCTACCCCTTAAAAAATTTCAAATCCGAATTTTTGCCACATTTTCGACTTTGAACCCTTGTAACTTCCGTAAATGACGTCAGATCTGGAAAAGGAGCACCATTTAGGACTCGTGGAAGTCTGCAGAATATATTGCAATCAAAATTTTTTTGATTTCAGAGGAAAAAAATTTTTTGCAAAAAAATGCGATGCGGTACCCCTTAAAAATTTCAAATCCGAATTTTTGCCACCTTTTTCGACTTTGAACCCTTGTAACTTCCGTAAATGACGTCAGATCTGGAAAAGGAGCACCATTTAGGACTCGTGGAAGTCTGCAGAATATATTGCAATCAAAATTTTTTGATTTCAGAGGAAAAAAATTTTTGCAAAAAAATGCGATGCTACCCCTTAAAAAATTTCAAATCCGAATTTTTGCCACATTTTTCGACTTTGAACCCTTGTAACTTCCGTAAATGACGTCAGATCTGGAAAAGGAGCACCATTTAGGACTCGTGGAAGTCTGCAGAATATATTGCAATCAAAATTTTTTGATTTCAGAGGAAAAAAATTTTTGCAAAAAAATGCGATGCTACCCCTTAAAAAATTTCAAATCCGAATTTTTGCCACATTTTCGACTTTGAACCCTTGTAACTTCCGTAAATGACGTCAGATCTGGAAAAGGAGCACCATTTAGGACTCGTGGAAGTCTGCAGAATATATTGCAATCAAAATTTTTTGATTTCAGAGGAAAAAAATTTTTGCAAAAAAATGCGATGCTACCCCTTAAAAAATTTCAAATCCGAATTTTTGCCACATTTTCGACTTTGAACCCTTGTAACTTCCGTAAATGACGTCAGATCTGGAAAAGGAGCACCATTTAGGACTCGTGGAAGTCTGCAGAATATATTGCAATCAAAATTTTTTGATTTCAGAGGAAAAAAATTTTTGCAAAAAAATGCGATGCTACCCCTTAAAAAATTTCAAATCCAAATTTTTGCCACATTTTCGACTTTGAACCCTTGTAACTTCCGTAAATGACGTCAGATCTGGAAAAGGAGCACCATTTAGGACTCGTGGAAGTCTGCAGAATATATTGCAATCAAAATTTTTTGATTTCAGAGGAAAAAAATTTTTGCAAAAAAATGCGATGCTACCCCTTAAAAAATTTCAAATCCGATTTTTGCCACATTTTCGACTTTGAACCCTTGTAACTTCCGTAAATGACGTCAGATCTGGAAAAGGAGCACCATTTAGGACTCGTGGAAGTCTGCAGAATATATTGCAATCAAAATTTTTTGATTTCAGAGGAAAAAAATTTTTTGCAAAAAAATGCGATGCTACCCCTTAAAAAATTTTAAATCCGATTTTTGCCACATTTTTCGACTTTGAACCCTTGTAACTTCCGTAAATGACGTCAGATCTGGAAAAGGAGCACCATTTAGGACTCGTGGAAGTCTGCAGAATATATTGCAATCAAAATTTTTTGATTTCAGAGGAAAAAAATTTTTGCAAAAAAATGCGATGCTACCCCTTAAAAAATTTCAAATCCGAATTTTTGCCACATTTTCGACTTTGAACCCTTGTAACTTCCGTAAATGACGTCAGATCTGGAAAAGGAGCACCATTTAGGACTCGTGGAAGTCTGCAGAATATATTGCAATCAAAATTTTTTGATTTCAGAGGAAAAAAATTTTTTGCAAAAAAATGCGATGCTACCCCTTAAAAAATTTCAAATCCGAATTTTTGCCACATTTTCGACTTTGAACCCTTGTAACTTCCGTAAATGACGTCAGATCTGGAAAAGGAGCACCATTTAGGACTCGTGGAAGTCTGCAGAATATATTGCAATCAAAATTTTTTGATTTCAGAGGAAAAAAATTTTTGCAAAAAAATGCGATGCTACCCCTTAAAAAATTTCAAATCCGAATTTTTGCCACATTTTCGACTTTGAACCCTTGTAACTTCCGTAAATGACGTCAGATCTGGAAAAGGAGCACCATTTAGGACTCGTGGAAGTCTGCAGAATATATTGCAATCAAAATTTTTTGATTTCAGAGGAAAAAAATTTTTTGCAAAAAAATGCGATGCTACCCCCTTAAAAATTTCAAATCCGAATTTTTGCACCTTTTTCGACTTTGAACCCTTGTAACTTCCGTAAATGACGTCAGATCTGGAAAAGGAGCACCATTTAGGACTCGTGGAAGTCTGCAGAATATATTGCAATCAAAATTTTTTTGATTTCAGAGGAAAAAAATTTTTGCAAAAAAATGCGATGCTACCCCTTAAAAAATTTCAAATCCGAATTTTTGCCACATTTTCGACTTTGAACCCTTGTAACTTCCGTAAATGACGTCAGATCTGGAAAAGGAGCACCATTTAGGACTCGTGGAAGTCTGCAGAATATATTGCAATCAAAATTTTTTGATTTCAGAGGAAAAAAATTTTTGCAAAAAAATGCGATGCTACCCCTTAAAAAATTTCAAATCCGAATTTTTGCACCTTTTTCGACTTTGAACCCTTGTAACTTCCGTAAATGACGTCAGATCTGGAAAAGGAGCACCATTTAGGACTCGTGGAAGTCTGCAGAATATATTGCAATCAAAATTTTTTGATTTCAGAGGAAAAAAATTTTTTGCAAAAAAATGCGATGCTACCCCTTAAAAAATTTCAAATCCGAATTTTTGCCACATTTTCGACTTTGAACCCTTGTAACTTCCGTAAATGACGTCAGATCTGGAAAAGGAGCACCATTTAGGACTCGTGGAAGTCTGCAGAATATATTGCAATCAAAATTTTTTGATTTCAGAGGAAAAAAAATTTTTTGCAAAAAAATGCGATGCTACCCCTTAAAAAATTTCAAATCCGAATTTTTGCCACATTTTCGACTTTGAACCCTTGTAACTTCCGTAAATGACGTCAGATCTGGAAAAGGAGCACCATTTAGGACTCGTGGAAGTCTGCAGAATATATTGCAATCAAAATTTTTTGATTTCAGAGGAAAAAAATTTTTTGCAAAAAAATGCGATGCTACCCCTTAAAAAATTTCAAATCCGAATTTTTGCACCTTTTTCGACTTTGAACCCTTGTAACTTCCGTAAATGACGTCAGATCTGGAAAAGGAGCACCATTTAGGACTCGTGGAAGTCTGCAGAATATATTGCAATCAAAATTTTTTTGATTTCAGAGGAAAAAAATTTTTTGCAAAAAAATGCGATGCTACCCCTTAAAAAATTTCAAATCCGAATTTTTGCCACATTTTCGACTTTGAACCCTTGTAACTTCCGTAAATGACGTCAGATCTGGAAAAGGAGCACCATTTAGGACTCGTGGAAGTCTGCAGAATATATTGCAATCAAAATTTTTTGATTTCAGAGGAAAAAATTTTTTGCAAAAAAATGCGATGCTACCCCTTAAAAAATTTCAAATCCGAATTTTTGCCACATTTTCGACTTTGAACCCTTGTAACTTCCGTAAATGACGTCAGATCTGGAAAAGGAGCACCATTTAGGACTCGTGGAAGTCTGCAGAATATATTGCAATCAAAATTTTTTGATTTCAGAGGAAAAAAAATTTTTGCAAAAAAATGCGATGCTACCCCTTAAAAAATTTCAAATCCGAATTTTTGCCACATTTTCGACTTTGAACCCTTGTAACTTCCGTAAATGACGTCAGATCTGGAAAAGGGGCACCATTTAGGACTCGTGGAAGTCTGCAGAATATATTGCAATCAAAATTTTTTGATTTCAGAGGAAAAAAATTTTTGCAAAAAAATGCGATGCTACCCCTTAAAAAATTTCAAATCCGAATTTTTGCCACATTTTCGACTTTGAACCCTTGTAACTTCCGTAAATGACGTCAGATCTGGAAAAGGAGCACCATTTAGGACTCGTGGAAGTCTGCAGAATATATTGCAATCAAAATTTTTTGATTTTATTGGAGAAAAAATTTTTGCAAAAAAATGCGATGCTACCCCTTAAAAAATTTCAAATCCGAATTTTTGCCACATTTTCGACTTTGAACCCTTGTAACTTCCGTAAATGACGTCAGATCTGGAAAAGGAGCACCATTTAGGACTCGTGGAAGTCTGCAGAATATATTGCAATCAAAATTTTTTGATTTCAGAGGAAAAAAATTTTTTGCAAAAAAATGCGATGCTACCCCTTAAAAAATTTCAAATCCGAATTTTTGCACCTTTTTCGACTTTGAACCCTTGTAACTTCCGTAAATGACGTCAGATCTGGAAAAGGAGCACCATTTAGGACTCGTGGAAGTCTGCAGAATATATTGCAATCAAAATTTTTTGATTTCAGGGAAAAAAATTTTTGCCAAAAAAATGCGATGCTACCCCTTAAAAAATTTCAAATCCGAATTTTTGCCACATTTTCGACTTTGAACCCTTGTAACTTCCGTAAATGACGTCAGATCTGGAAAAGGAGCACCATTTAGGACTCGTGGAAGTCTGCAGAATATATTGCAATCAAAATTTTTTTGATTTCAGAGGAAAAAAAATTTTTGCAAAAAAATGCGATGCTACCCCTTAAAAAATTTCAAATCCGAATTTTTGCCACATTTTCGACTTTGAACCCTTGTAACTTCCGTAAATGACGTCAGATCTGGAAAAGGAGCACCATTTAGGACTCGTGGAAGTCTGCAGAATATATTGCAATCAAAATTTTTTGATTTCAGAGGAAAAAAAATTTTTGCAAAAAAATGCGATGCTACCCCTTAAAAAATTTCAAATCCGAATTTTTGCACCTTTTTCGACTTTGAACCCTTGTAACTTCCGTAAATGACGTCAGATCTGGAAAAGGAGCACCATTTAGGACTCGTGGAAGTCTGCAGAATATATTGCAATCAAAATTTTTTGATTTCAGAGGAAAAAAATTTTTTGCAAAAAAATGCGATGCTACCCCTTAAAAAATTTCAAATCCGAATTTTTGCCACATTTTCGACTTTGAACCCTTGTAACTTCCGTAAATGACGTCAGATCTGGAAAAGGAGCACCATTTAGGACTCGTGGAAGTCTGCAGAATATATTGCAATCAAAATTTTTTGATTTCAGAGGAAAAAAATTTTTTGCAAAAAAATGCGATGCTACCCCTTAAAAAATTTCAAATCCGAATTTTTGCACCTTTTCGACTTTGAACCCTTGTAACTTCCGTAAATGACGTCAGATCTGGAAAAGGAGCACCATTTAGGACTCGTGGAAGTCTGCAGAATATATTGCAATCAAAATTTTTTGATTTCAGAGGAAAAAAATTTTTGCAAAAAAATGCGATGCTACCCCTCAAAAATTTCAAATCCGAATTTTTGCCACATTTTTCGACTTTGAACCCTTGTAACTTCCGTAAATGACGTCAGATCTGGAAAAGGAGCACCATTTAGGACTCGTGGAAGTCTGCAGAATATATTGCAATCAAAATTTTTTTGATTTCAGAGGAAAAAAATTTTTTGCAAAAAAATGCGATGCTACCCCTTAAAAAATTTCAAATCCGAATTTTTGCACCTTTTTCGACTTTGAACCCTTGTAACTTCCGTAAATGACGTCAGATCTGGAAAAGGAGCACCATTTAGGACTCGTGGAAGTCTGCAGAATATATTGCAATCAAAATTTTTTGATTTCAGAGGAAAAAAATTTTTGCAAAAAAAATGCGATGCTACCCCTTAAAAAATTTCAAATCCGAATTTTTGCCACATTTTCGACTTTGAACCCTTGTAACTTCCGTAAATGACGTCAGATCTGGAAAAGGAGCACCATTTAGGACTCGTGGAAGTCTGCAGAATATATTGCAATCAAAATTTTTTGATTTCAGAGGAAAAAAATTTTTGCAAAAAAATGCGATGCTACCCCTTTAAAAATTTCAAATCCGAATTTTTGCCACATTTTCGACTTTGAACCCTTGTAACTTCCGTAAATGACGTCAGATCTGGAAAAGGAGCACCATTTAGGACTCGTGGAAGTCTGCAGAATATATTGCAATCAAAATTTTTTGATTTCAGAGGAAAAAAATTTTTGCAAAAAAATGCGATGCTACCCCTTAAAAAATTTCAAATCCGAATTTTTGCCACATTTTCGACTTTGAACCCTTGTAACTTCCGTAAATGACGTCAGATCTGGAAAAGGAGCACCATTTAGGACTCGTGGAAGTCTGCAGAATATATTGCAATCAAAATTTTTTGATTTCAGAGGAAAAAAATTTTTTGCAAAAAAATGCGATGCTACCCCTTAAAAAATTTCAAATCCGAATTTTTGCACCTTTTTCGACTTTGAACCCTTGTAACTTCCGTAAATGACGTCAGATCTGGAAAAGGAGCACCATTTAGGACTCGTGGAAGTCTGCAGAATATATTGCAATCAAAATTTTTTGATTTCAGAGGAAAAAAATTTTTGCAAAAAAAGGCGATGCTACCCCTTAAAAAATTTCAAATCCGAATTTTTGCCACATTTTTCGACTTTGAACCCTTGTAACTTCCGTAAATGACGTCAGATCTGGAAAAGGAGCACCATTTAGGACTCGTGGAAGTCTGCAGAATATATTGCAATCAAAATTTTTTGATTTCAGAGGAAAAAAATTTTTTGCAAAAAAATGCGATGCTACCCCTTAAAAAATTTCAAATCCGAATTTTTGCCACATTTTCGACTTTGAACCCTTGTAACTTCCGTAAATGACGTCAGATCTGGAAAAGGAGCACCATTTAGGACTCGTGGAAGTCTGCAGAATATATTGCAATCAAAATTTTTTGATTTCAGAGGAAAAAAATTTTTTGCAAAAAAAATCCGATGCTACCCCTTAAAAAATTTCAAATCCGAATTTTTGCACCTTTTTCGACTTTGAACCCTTGTAACTTCCGTAAATGACGTCAGATCTGGAAAAGGAGCACCATTTAGGACTCGTGGAAGTCTGCAGAATATATTGCAATCAAAATTTTTTGATTTCAGAGGAAAAAAATTTTTTGCAAAAAAATGCGATGCTACCCCTTAAAAAATTTCAAATCCGAATTTTTGCCACATTTTCGACTTTGAACCCTTGTAACTTCCGTAAATGACGTCAGATCTGGAAAAGGAGCACCATTTAGGACTCGTGGAAGTCTGCAGAATATATTGCAATCAAAATTTTTTGATTTCAGAGGATTTTTAGGGGAAAAAAATTTTTGCAAAAAAAATCTGCGATGCTACCCCTTAAAAAATTTCAAATCCGAATTTTTGCCACATTTTCGACTTTGAACCCTTGTAACTTCCGTAAATGACGTCAGATCTGGAAAAGGAGCACCATTTAGGACTCGTGGAAGTCTGCAGAATATATTGCAATCAAAATTTTTTGATTTCAGAGGAAAAAAATTTTTTGCAAAAAAATGCGATGCTACCCCTTAAAAAATTTCAAATCCGAATTTTTGCACCTTTTTCGACTTTGAACCCTTGTAACTTCCGTAAATGACGTCAGATCTGGAAAAGGAGCACCATTTAGGACTCGTGGAAGTCTGCAGAATATATTGCAATCAAAATTTTTTGATTTCAGAGGAAAAAAATTTTTGCAAAAAAATGCGATGCTACCCCTTAAAAAATTTCAAATCCGAATTTTTGCCACATTTTCGACTTTGAACCCTTGTAACTTCCGTAAATGACGTCAGATCTGGAAAAGGAGCACCATTTAGGACTCGTGGAAGTCTGCAGAATATATTGCAATCAAAATTTTTTGATTTCAGAGGAAAAAAATTTTTGCAAAAAAATGCGATGCTACCCCTTAAAAAATTTCAAATCCGAATTTTTGCCACATTTTCGACTTTGAACCCTTGTAACTTCCGTAAATGACGTCAGATCTGGAAAAGGAGCACCATTTAGGGCTCGTGGAAGTCTGCAGAATATATTGCAATCAAAATTTTTTGATTTCAGAGGAAAAAAATTTTTGCAAAAAAAAAAAATTTCAAATCAACTTGACCTTTTCGACTTTGAACCCTTGTAACTTCCGTAAATGACGTCAGATCTGGAAAAGGAGCACCATTTAGGACTCGTGGAAGTCTGCAGAATATATTGCAATCAAAAATTTTTGATTTCAGAGGAAAAAATTTTTTGCAAAAAAATGCGATGCTACCCCTTAAAAAATTTCAAATCCGAATTTTTGCACCTTTTTCGACTTTGAACCCTTGTAACTTCCGTAAATGACGTCAGATCTGGAAAAGGAGCACCATTTAGGACTCGTGGAAGTCTGCAGAATATATTGCAATCAAAATTTTTTGATTTCAGAGGAAAAAAATTTTTTGCAAAAAAATGCGATGCTACCCCTTAAAAAATTTCAAATCCGAATTTTTGCACATTTTCGACTTTGAACCCTTGTAACTTCCGTAAATGACGTCAGATCTGGAAAAGGAGCACCATTTAGGACTCGTGGAAGTCTGCAGAATATATTGCAATCAAAATTTTTTGATTTCAGAGGAAAAAAATTTTTTGCAAAAAAATGCGATGCTACCCCTTAAAAAATTTCAAATCCGAATTTTTGCCACATTTTCGACTTTGAACCCTTGTAACTTCCGTAAATGACGTCAGATCTGGAAAAGGAGCACCATTTAGGACTCGTGGAAGTCTGCAGAATATATTGCAATCAAAATTTTTTGATTTCAGAGGAAAAAAATTTTTTGCAAAAAAATGCGATGCTACCCCTTAAAAAATTTCAAATCCAATTTTTGCACTTTGAACCCTCGCTTTGAACTTCCGTAAATGACGTCAGATCTGGAAAAGGAGCACCATTTAGGACTCGTGGAAGTCTGCAGAATATATTGCAATCAAAATTTTTTGATTTCAGAGGAAAAAAATTTTTGCAAAAAAAATGCGATGCTACCCCTTAAAAAATTTCAAATCCGAATTTTTGCCACATTTTCGACTTTGAACCCTTGTAACTTCCGTAAATGACGTCAGATCTGGAAAAGGAGCACCATTTAGGACTCGTGGAAGTCTGCAGAATATATTGCAATCAAAATTTTTTGATTTCAGAGGAAAAAAATTTTTTGCAAAAAAATGCGATGCTACCCCTTAAAAAATTTCAAATCCGAATTTTTGCCACATTTTCGACTTTGAACCCTTGTAACTTCCGTAAATGACGTCAGATCTGGAAAAGGAGCACCATTTAGGACTCGTGGAAGTCTGCAGAATATATTGCAATCAAAATTTTTTGATTTCAGAGGAAAAAAATTTTTTGCAAAAAAATGCGATGCTACCCCTTTAAAAATTTCAAATCCGAATTTTTGCCACATTTTCGACTTTGAACCCTTGTAACTTCCGTAAATGACGTCAGATCTGGAAAAGGAGCACCATTTAGGACTCGTGGAAGTCTGCAGAATATATTGCAATCAAAATTTTTTGATTTCAGAGGAAAAAAATTTTTTGCAAAAAAATGCGATGCTACCCCTTAAAAAATTTCAAATCCGAATTTTTGCCACATTTTCGACTTTGAACCCTTGTAACTTCCGTAAATGACGTCAGATCTGGAAAAGGAGCACCATTTAGGACTCGTGGAAGTCTGCAGAATATATTGCAATCAAAATTTTTTGATTTCAGAGGAAAAAAATTTTTGCAAAAAAATGCGATGCTACCCCTTAAAAAATTTCAAATCCGAATTTTGGCCACATTTTCGACTTTGAACCCTTGTAACTTCCGTAAATGACGTCAGATCTGGAAAAGGAGCACCATTTAGGACTCGTGGAAGTCTGCAGAATATATTGCAATCAAAATTTTTTGATTTCAGAGGAAAAAAATTTTTGCAAAAAAATGCGATGCTACCCCTTAAAAATTTCAAATCCGAATTTTTGCCACATTTTCGACTTTGAACCCTTGTAACTTCCGTAAATGACGTCAGATCTGGAAAAGGAGCACCATTTAGGACTCGTGGAAGTCTGCAGAATATATTGCAATCAAAATTTTTTGATTTCAGAGGAAAAAAATTTTTGCAAAAAAATGCGATGCTACCCCTTAAAAAATTTCAAATCCGAATTTTTGCCACATTTTCGACTTTGAACCCTTGTAACTTCCGTAAATGACGTCAGATCTGGAAAAGGAGCACCATTTAGGACTCGTGGAAGTCTGCAGAATATATTGCAATCAAAATTTTTTGATTTCAGAGGAAAAAAATTTTTGCAAAAAAGATGCGTTGCCCTTACCCCTTAAATCAAATTCCGAAATCAATTTTTGCCACATTTTCGACTTTGAACCCTTGTAACTTCCGTCAAAATGACGTCAGATCTGGAAAAGGAGCACCATTTAGGACTCGTGGAAGTCTGCAGAATATATTGCAATCAAAATTTTTTGATTTCAGGGGAGGAAAAAATTTTTGCAAAAAAATGCGATGCTACCCCTAAAAATAAAAATTTCAAATCCGAATTTTTGCCACATTTTCGACTTTGAACCCTTGTAACTTCCGTAAATGACGTCAGATCTGGAAAAGGAGCACCATTTAGGACTCGTGGAAGTCTGCAGAATATATTGCAATCAAAATTTTTTGATTTCAGAGGAAAAAAATTTTTGCAAAAAAATGCGATGCTACCCCTTAAAAAATTTCAAATCCGAATTTTTGCCACATTTTCGACTTTGAACCCTTGTAACTTCCGTAAATGACGTCAGATCTGGAAAAGGAGCACCATTTAGGACTCGTGGAAGTCTGCAGAATATATTGCAATCAAAATTTTTTGATTTCAGAGGAAAAAAATTTTTGCAAAAAAATGCGATGCTACCCCTTAAAAAATTTCAAATCCGAATTTTTGCCACATTTTCGACTTTGAACCCTTGTAACTTCCGTAAATGACGTCAGATCTGGAAAAGGAGCACCATTTAGGACTCGTGGAAGTCTGCAGAATATATTGCAATCAAAATTTTTTGATTTCAGAGGAAAAAAATTTTTGCAAAAAAATGCGATGCTACCCCTTAAAAAATTTCAAATCCGAATTTTTGCCACTTTTTCGACTTTGAACCCTTGTAACTTCCGTAAATGACGTCAGATCTGGAAAAGGAGCACCATTTAGGACTCGTGGAAGTCTGCAGAATATATTGCAATCAAAATTTTTTGATTTCAGAGGAAAAAAATTTTTGCAAAAAAATGCGATGCTACCCCTTAAAAAATTTCAAATCCGAATTTTTGCCACATTTTCGACTTTGAACCCTTGTAACTTCCGTAAATGACGTCAGATCTGGAAAAGGAGCACCATTTAGGACTCGTGGAAGTCTGCAGAATATATTGCAATCAAAATTTTTTGATTTCAGAGGAAAAAAATTTTTGCAAAAAAATGCGATGCTACCCCTTAAAAAATTTCAAATCCGAATTTTTGCCACCTTTTCGACTTTGAACCCTTGTAACTTCCGTAAATGACGTCAGATCTGGAAAAGGAGCACCATTTAGGACTCGTGGAAGTCTGCAGAATATATTGCAATCAAAATTTTTTGATTTCAGAGGAAAAAAATTTTTGCAAAAAAATGCGATGCTACCCCTTAAAAAATTTCAAATCCGAATTTTTGCCACATTTTCGACTTTGAACCCTTGTAACTTCCGTAAATGACGTCAGATCTGGAAAAGGAGCACCATTTAGGACTCGTGGAAGTCTGCAGAATATATTGCAATCAAAATTTTTTGATTTCAGAGGAAAAAAATTTTTTGCAAAAAAATGCGATGCTACCCCTTAAAAAATTTCAAATCCGAATTTTTGCCACATTTTCGACTTTGAACCCTTGTAACTTCCGTAAATGACGTCAGATCTGGAAAAGGAGCACCATTTAGGACTCGTGGAAGTCTGCAGAATATATTGCAATCAAAATTTTTTGATTTCAGAGGAAAAAAATTTTTGCAAAAAAATGCGATGCTACCCCTTAAAAAATTTCAAATCCGAATTTTTGCCACATTTTCGACTTTGAACCCTTGTAACTTCCGTAAATGACGTCAGATCTGGAAAAGGAGCACCATTTAGGACTCGTGGAAGTCTGCAGAATATATTGCAATCAAAATTTTTTGATTTCAGAGGAAAAAAATTTTTGCAAAAAAATGCGATGCTACCCCTTAAAAAATTTCAAATCCGAATTTTTGCACCTTTTCGACTTTGAACCCTTGTAACTTCCGTAAATGACGTCAGATCTGGAAAAGGAGCACCATTTAGGACTCGTGGAAGTCTGCAGAATATATTGCAATCAAAATTTTTTGATTTCAGAGGAAAAAAATTTTTGCAAAAAAATGCGATGCTACCCCTTAAAAAATTTCAAATCCGAATTTTTGCCACATTTTCGACTTTGAACCCTTGTAACTTCCGTAAATGACGTCAGATCTGGAAAAGGAGCACCATTTAGGACTCGTGGAAGTCTGCAGAATATATTGCAATCAAAATTTTTTGATTTCAGAGGAAAAAAATTTTTTGCAAAAAAATGCGATGCTACCCCTTAAAAAATTTCAAATCCGAATTTTTGCCACATTTTCGACTTTGAACCCTTGTAACTTCCGTAAATGACGTCAGATCTGGAAAAGGAGCACCATTTAGGACTCGTGGAAGTCTGCAGAATATATTGCAATCAAAATTTTTTGATTTCAGAGGAAAAAAATTTTTTGCAAAAAAATGCGATGCTACCCCTTAAAAAATTTCAAATCCGAATTTTTGCCACATTTTCGACTTTGAACCCTTGTAACTTCCGTAAATGACGTCAGATCTGGAAAAGGAGCACCATTTAGGACTCGTGGAAGTCTGCAGAATATATTGCAATCAAAATTTTTTGATTTCAGAGGAAAAAAATTTTTGCAAAAAAAAGGGGGGTTCCCCTTTTAAAATTTTTATTTCTTTTTTTTCCCCTTTTTCGTCTTTGAACCCTTGTAACTTCCGTAAATGACGTCAGATCTGGAAAAGGAGCACCATTTAGGACTCGTGGAAGTCTGCAGAATATATTGCAATCAAAATTTTTTGATTTCAGAGGAAAAAAATTTTTTGCAAAAAAAGGCGATGCTACCCCTTAAAAAATTTCAAATCCGAATTTTTGCCACATTTTCGACTTTGAACCCTTGTAACTTCCGTAAATGACGTCAGATCTGGAAAAGGAGCACCATTTAGGACTCGTGGAAGTCTGCAGAATATATTGCAATCAAAATTTAC
>JAECWQ010000135.1:0-18003 GCA_018150835.1 Drosophila repletoides | reverse complement strand
TATCAGTATCTATAATCATGTCATCATTCGCATTCAAATCCACATCAATATCTGAATCAATTTCTGGTATAGACATTTTCGCTATCTTTGATGTAGATGGAATTGTTCTTTTCTTACCAGTACGACGTCTGGTACAACAGCCATCTTCTGAATCACTATTATGTATACTCATTACAAATAAATAAAAATCAAATTAATAATAAAAAAGTATGCCAAGTGTAAACTGTCAAAATAAATTCAAAATAAAATAAAAATTCAAAAAATAACAAAATTCAACAAAATAACAAAAGTCAACAAAACCTCATTAAATAAATACCACAAAGCAACACAAACGCAAATTCTCCAAATCCTCAAGATCCACCAGCTCCCCGAAAGAATGTAAGTAGAAAACTCACACAGACTCCAAGAAACAGCACGTCTTCATCCAAGGTCCAGAAAGGCACGCAATGTACATCAATCAATCAATGGCAAAGTCCAATCTGTAAAAAAGGCCGATAAACACAGATACGCAACAAGGAAGTTTGATTCCAGCACAAGTCCTTCTTATTAAAATTTTAGAAATTTTTAAAAAATTCGAACACACAAAAACACGTCTGATCACAACGAGTGCTAGAAGCAAACTGAATGATAGGGACATGAAAGTCAGATGTATTTACGTGATTTCCAACCATAATGGTTATAAATTCACGGTGCCATGCACAGAATTAATTTAAGCGTCAATCAGCGCCCCCTTGGAATATTTCCGCAGGTACCAATCAAAGTCACTACTGTTTGGTCATGAACTTCATCCTTGGTGGGGATTCGAGCCCTATCTAAGACTCTGCTGATCTTTGGTGTCACAGCTCCCGGTTGTATAACGCATTTCCACGGCGAGCATAAGCTTAACGCATTTCTACGTCAAGCAATGCTCTACCCGCATTTGGGTATTAAACCACAGCCACCACGATACTCCCCGAAGGGCCGCAACCAATGGCCAGGACGGACAAAGTCCGCGGGCTCCTGACCACCCGTGGTACCAGATTAAAGACTCTGGTCAGACCTCGTGTCATGAAAGACACTCCCAATTTTAACTCCAAAACAGTTACGGGTTGGTGACCCCAGAAATGTTAAGCACCACAACCAAAAAGGTTTTAGCGAATGGGCAGATGGCTAAAATTGCCTCTGTGATTCCCAAACACTTGTGGTGCCAGACAAATATTCTAAAAGAATACTTATCAAGAATACTTCCAGTAGAGTTCCTAGAAACTCGGGGACTGGTAACCCCAGTGGACAACACGTAGTTTAGCAAGACAAACCCAATTTATACCAACAATCATAAACATTCAAACATTTCCTTCAGCAATCATCAATCGACGAGTGGTGAAAACAAATCGGGCAAACTCATTCATAACTCTAACCCTATCAATAGTAGAGAGCGCTTGACTTACGTCAAACCTATCATTAACCTGTACTATACCCATTGTGCTAAGATCTCTTCTACCTGTGTATAACGGACACTCACAGAGAACATGTTCCCATGTCTCAACGCTTGAGCCACAAAGGCATTCCGGACTATCAGAAAGGCGTCTCAAATGCAAGAATGCATTAAGAGAGCCATGACCCGTCAATAGGAAACCAAGACTAAGGTTAAAATCAAAATCTGGTCGACAGCCAACAAACGTGACATCACGTATATATCGGTGAGTGACTCGTCCATTCACACTATTATTCCATCTAACCTGCCAGTCAGATAGAACATACTCTTTCAACAATCTTTTACACTCACTAAGTCCTAAACTCTCCACATCCCTATCAGCTAACCAATCATTCTGTAACAATGGTAATCTCCTCTTAATCTTAGAATAGACGGCACGCCGTCTAATCTCTAAGTCAAGAGGAACAACACCTAACAGTATCTGCATTGCTTCCGTAGAAACGGTACGGCAAACAGGCATACACCCTAACATTATTACTCTCTGGCAAGCCAACAAATGTTTTCTACCTACAACATTAAAAGCTACCTTACCCCATACAGCCGATCCATATGTTGCACAAGCAACAAACAAACCATTATATACGGTACGGACAGTACGCCTGCTGAGGCCCCAATCACTCCTCAAAATTCGACGCACCTGTCCAACCACACCAAGTAGTCGGCGCTTAAGTCCAACGACATGAGGAGTGAAACACATTCTCTCACCAAAAGTAATACCCAGATATTTAACTTCAGACATATACCTAATGGATGTATCATTTAGTCTAACAGTCGGATTTCGACTGCGTAATCTGCCTTTGAGCAACATTATCACAGTCTTGTCAGGCGCTATGCTGACCCCAACACTGTTGCCCCAATCGTAAACAATGCGCAAACGCGCTTCCGCATTGCTTCAATCTCAGATCGACTCCGCCCTTCAATCATGATGAGTAAGTCATCTGCATACGCACAACATTTACATACTTGTTCGAGCTGCCGCAAAAGAGAATCCATCATTAGGTTCCAAATAAATGGACCACAAATAGATCCTTGAGGGCAGCCACGAACCACATCCACACTCACACTCTCATTTCTCCCTACAGAACATGCTCGTCTGCCAGAGAAATAACTCTCCCAAAGGGCTAATTCACGGCATCCACAGTCACGTAGCTTCATTAAAACGCTCACCCAACTCAAATAGTCGAATGCACCTTTAAAATCAACAAAAATTCCTAGAACATATTTGGAGCTGCTGGATTCAACAGAGTCACTAACATACTGCCATGCATCCTCAACACATCTACCCTTAATAAAACCAAATTGTCTATCAGACATTTGGTCACTCACTCTCTCCTGAAGCCGTTCCACCATGACTCTTTCCAATACTTTTCCAAGCACTGGAAGGAGACTGATGCCTCGAAAGGATCGTGGATTACTCCGGACTCTATCAGGTGACTTCAAGAGTACAATCACTCTCGCAGTTTTCCACTCACTGGGGAAATATCCAACATTCACACATTTTTCATACATCACAGTCAAATATTCCGGAATACAATTCCAAACACTTACATATTTCTCCAGTAAAGCCATCAATTCCAGGAGACTTTCTCGACTTTAACCTCGAAAAAGCCACCTCCAATTCATGTCTAAGAAGCGGGTCAACAGGATTAACCATTCTAGAAGGTAAATCCCGTCCATCCGTTCTGGGGAAAAACTCATTTAAAAGTACATCAATACACTCCCTCCATGTAGTCAGCCGAGAGCCACCGACATCAAGGCCACAGACATCTGTTTCCTTACGTCTACCTCTTATTACTTGATAGGCACGACCCCAAGGATCATCTCTATTGCGTTCTAAAAAGGAATGCCACTCACTTTCTTTTACTCTTACAATCATATACTTGTACTCTCTCGCATTTCGACGATATTCCGACGATATTCCGACGATATTCCGACCTGAGTTGGGCAAAGTTCTCAGAATTTCTAGATCTCGCTCTTTGGAATCGTCTACGTAGACGGCGGACCAGCCTCCGTTTAATTGTAAGCTCATGCGTCCACCATTTCACACGTTTAAGATTCATTTTTTGATATCTCTGAAAAATTTGGTCATTCGTATCAGTTATCCAGTTATTCAAACATATAATTTGCTCATCCACAGTCATGGTCCGGAAGGTGTCAAGCGGAACTTGTGTTGCTGCTTCTCTCATATACATCCCATGAAGGGGCCAGTTCGCATTATAAGTACGCCAACGAGTACAACCAATATTTTCATGTACAACGGGAGTATGATTGATATAAATCTCAATGGGATTGTGATCACTAACACCTAGTCTGCCCAAAACACTCCATTGAAAATTAAACCTATTTATAGCTGCTACATTCACGAAAGTGACATGAATGTCACTTTTTCCCATCGGACCACTAAAAGTATACCACTCACTTGGTTCATTCAGAACCCGTACATCCTGAGACACGGCCCATTCGGCTAGCAACTCACCCCGGGAGTAGTTCGAGTATCCGGATGCTTGTCCAGATATATTACTAAACCACAAAGGAGACGATGCATTCGCATCTAAGCCAAGAATGACTGGTACGTTATTCACCAGTAGTAGTACTTCATCTAAATAAGTTATATACGGTTCGAGAGGGTCCCCAAACTTACAGTATACACTCGCTACAAACAACCTATCAAAACTACCACTAAGACTCACACACACACCATAGTCAGTTGAATTCACTAAAGTGCATTCAATACTGACATCATTCACAACAATAGCTGCATTAGCTCTACTATCAAGAAAAACCCGCATACTATCAGGCAAGCCACGTACGCAACCATTGGTTGTGTAGGGTTCTTAAAGTAATGACCAATTTGTCCACATTGGCGGCAAGTATAATCTTTCTGTTGACATCGGGTAATCATATGATCAAATCCAAAGCATTTATAACAAGCATGAATTGATTCTAATAAACGACATCGAAAAGAAAACCATTTAATATATAGATATCCGGAATCATCAAAAATAGCCTTAGCTTTATCATTAACTTCAAGAATAATATTAATCGTTGACTCAGAAGCTGACCAAGGTTTGGTAATTAGTTTAACAGCATTAGAAAATTCGGTGGGAGTAAATACATCTTTTAAATTATTTTCATATAATTGCTCCATAAATTCATCGGGTAGAATTCTTGTTTCTACATTAGAAACGATAACTTTAGTTAAAGGTTTCTGATTTTTCTTAATATTCAATCCAGATTCAGCAAATTTCTTGTGTTGTACTACTTTCCACAATTCGTTTTTAGAAGGCGTTCGGATGATTGCTCCACCTTTCTTTTTTAATTCACGAATTTCGTGAACTCTAACACCAAGTTCAGGTGCAACTTCCTTTATAATTTTTTCAGCAATTTGTTTGCCAGTAATATCAGGATTATTACTAGTAACAACTGCTGACCAAGTTTCATGTGGCTTTTTAGTAATGAGTATACCTAATAGTGATTCAGAAGATGGCTGTTGTACCAGACGTCGTTCTGGTAAGAAAAGAACAATTTCATCTACATCAAAGATAGCGAAAATGTCTATACCAGAAATTGATTCAGATATTGATGTGGATTTGAATGCGAATGATGACATGATTATAGATACTGATAAATCTTTTGAAGATGATTTTAAAAGTGATATTACAATTAAACTTATTGAAATACAGCAAAAATTAAGGAGGATTGTTGTAAATGATAAAGTTGATCCTATTTATCTATTTTTGATGTTGCTACGGAGTATGACCAGATTATTCTTGAACAGGCGGAATTAATTGTTTACCAACAGCCATCTTCTGAATCACTATTATGTATACTCATTACTAAAAATAGCCACATGAAACTTGGTCAGCAGTTGTTACTAGTAATAATCCTGATATTACTGGCAAACAAATTGCTGAAAAAATTATAAAGGAAGTTGCACCTGAACTTGGTGTTAGAGTTCACGTAAATTCGTGAATTAAAAAGAAAGGTGGAGCAATCATCCGAACGCCTTCTAAAAACGAATTGTGGAAAGTAGTACAACACAAGAAATTTGCTGAATCTGGATTGAATATTAAGAAAAATCAGAAACCTTTAACTAAAGTTATCGTTTCTAATGTAGAAACAAGAATTCTACCCGATGAATTTATGGAGCAATTATATGAAAATAATTTAAAAGATGTATTTACTCCCACCGAATTTTCTAATGCTGTTAAACTAATTACCAAACCTTGGTCAGCTTCTGAGTCAACGATTAATATTATTCTTGAAGTTAATGATAAAGCTAAGGCTATTTTTGATGATTCCGGATATCTATATATTAAATGGTTTTCTTTTCGATGTCGTTTATTAGAATCAATTCATGCTTGTTATAAATGCTTTGGATTTGATCATATGATTACCCGATGTCAACAGAAAGATTATACTTGCCGCCAATGTGGACAAATTGGTCATCGTGCAAGAGAATGCACTAAATCAGTCAACTGTAGAAATTGCCAATTTAAAGGACTTCCCTCTGATCATTATATGATCTCAGAAAATTGTCCTATATATAAACAGGTATTAGCTACGGTACAAGCTAAACATTAATGTTTAGTCTTCTACAAGCTAATTGTGGTCGTGGCCGAGCTGCTACCATCGAGCTCGGAGTTCGCATACGTGAATCTGGCCACAAATTTGGAATTATTCAAGAACCTTATTTAGATAGATTTAAAAGAATTACTGGACTTCCTTCTGGAATGAAAATTTTCACTAATATTAATAAGAAAGCAGCTATTGAATCTCTTATTACTGAATTTGGAGTATGTATTAATATCCTCCTTAATTTTTGCTGTATTTCAATAAGTTTAATTGTAATATCACTTTTAAAATCATCTTCAAAAGATTTATCAGTATCTATAATCATGTCATCATTCGCATTCAAATCCACATCAATATCTGAATCAATTTCTGGTATAGACATTTTCGCTATCTTTGATGTAGATGGAATTGTTCTTTTCTTACCAGTACGATGTCTAGTAAGACAACCACCTTCTGAATCCCCATTATGTACACTCATAACAAATAAACAAAAATCAAATTAATAATAAAAGTATGCCAAGAGTAAACTGTCAAAAATAAATTCAAAACAAAATAAAAATTCAAAAATAACAAAATTCAACAAAATAACAAAAGTCAACAAAACCTCATTTAATAAATACCACAAAGCAACACAAACGCAAATTCTCCAATATCCACAATATCCACCAGACCCCAAAGAATTAAATAAGAAGAGAAACTCAAAACTCCTTGAAACAGCACGTCTTCATCCAAGGTCGAAACTCGCAATGTACATCTCTTACAGACTCCAAGAAACAGACGTCTTCATCCAAGGTCCAGAAAGGTACGCAATGTATATCAATCAATCAATGGTACACTCCAATCTGTAAAGACAGGTTGATAAACACAGACACGCAATAAGCAGTTTGATTCCAGCACAAGTTCTTCTTATTAATATTTCAGAAAAATTTTTTGAAAAATTCAAACACACAAAAACACGTCTGATCACAACGAGTGCTAGAAGCAAACTGAATGATAGGGACATGAAAGTCAGATGTATTTACGTGATTTCCAACCATAATGGTTATAAATTCACGGTGCCATGCACAGAATTAATTTAAGCGTCAATCAGCGCCCCCTTGGAATATTTCCGCAGGTACCAATCAAAGTCACTACTGTTTGGTCATGAACTTCATCCTTGGTGGGGATTCGAGCCCTATCTAAGACTCTGCTGATCTTTGGTGTCACAGCTCCCGGTTGTATAACGCATTTCCACGGCGAGCATAAGCTTAACGCATTTCTACGTCAAGCAATGCTCTACCCGCATTTGGGTATTAAACCACAGCCACCACGATACTCCCCGAAGGGCCGCAACCAATGGCCAGGACGGACAAAGTCCGCGGGCTCCTGACCACCCGTGGTACCAGATTAAAGACTCTGGTCAGACCTCATGTCATGAAAGACACTCCCAATTTTAACTCCAAAACAGTTACGGGTTGGTGACCCCAGAAATGTTAAGCACCACAACCAAAAAGGTTTTAGCGAATGGGCAGATGGCTAAAATTGCCTCTGTGATTCCCAAACACTTGTGGTGCCAGACAAATATTCTAAAAGAATACTTATCAAGAATACTTCCAGTAGAGTTCCTAGAAACTCGGGGACTGGTAACCCCAGTGGACAACACGTAGTTTAGGCGAGAAAAACCCAATTTATACCAACAATCATAAACATTCAAACATTTCCTTCAGCAATCATCAATCGTCGAGTGGTGAAAACAAATCGGGCAAACTCATTCATAACTCTAACCCTATCAATAGTAGAGAGCGCTTGACTTACGTCAAACCTATCATTAACCTGTACTATACCCATTGTGCTAAGATCTCTTCTACCTGTGTATAACGGACAATCACAGAGAACATGTTCCCATGTCTCAACGCTTGAGCCACAAAGGCATTCCGGACTATCAGAAAGGCGTCTCAAATGCAAGAATGCATTAAGAGAGCCATGACCCGTCAATAGGAAACCAAGACTAAGGTTAAAATCAAAATCTGGTCGACAGCCAACAAACGTGACATCACGAATATATCGGTGAGTGACTCGTCCATTCACACTATTATTCCATCTAACCTGCCAGTCAGATAGAACATACTCTTTCAACAATCTTTTACACTCACTAAGTCCTAAACTCTCCACATCCCTATCAGCTAACCAATCATTCTGTAACAATGGTAATCTCCTCTTAATCCTAGAATAGACGGCACGCCGTCTAATCTCTAAGTCAAGAGGAACAACACCTAACAGTATCTGCATTGCTTCCGTAGAAACGGTACGGCAAACAGGCATACACCCTAACATTATTACTCTCTGGCAAGCCAACAAATGTTTTCTACCTACAACATTAAAAGCTACCTTACCCCATACAGCCGATCCATATGTTGCACAAGCAACAAACAAACCATTATATACGGTACGGACAGCACGCCTGCTGAGGCCCCAATCACTCCTCAAAATTCGACGCACCTGTCCAACCACACCAAGCAGTCGGCGCTTAAGTCCAACGACATGAGGAGTGAAACACATTCTCTCACCAAAAGTAATACCCAGATATTTAACTTCAGACATATACCTAATGGATGTATCATTTAGTCTAACAGTCGGATTTCGACTGCGTAATCTGCCTTTGAGCAACATTATCACAGTCTTGTCAGTCGCTATGCTGACCCCAACACTGTTGCCCCAATCGTAAACAATGCGCAAACGCGCTTCCGCATTTGCTTCAATCTCAGATCGACTCCGCCCTTCAATCATGATGAGTAAGTCATCTGCATACGCACAACATTTACATACTTGTTCGAGCTGCCGCAAAAGAGAATCCATCATTAGGTTCCAAATAAATCAACCACAAATAGATCCTTGAGGGCAGCCACGAACCACATCCACACTAACACTCTCATTTCTCCCTACAGAACATGCTCGTCTGCCAGAGAAATAACTCTCCCAAAGGGCTAATTCACGGCATCCACAGTCACGTAGCTTCATTAAAATGCTCACCCAACTCAAATAGTCGAATGCACCTTTAAAATCAACAAAAATTCCTAGAACATATTTGGAGCTGCTGGATTCAACAGAGTCACTAACATACTGCCATGCATCCTCAACACATCTACCCTTAATAAAACCAAATTGTCTATCAGACATTTGGTCACTCACTCTCTCCTGAAGTCGTTCCACCATGACTCTTTCCAATACTTTTCCAAGCACCGGAAGGAGACTGATGCCCCGAAAGGATCGTGGATTACTCCGGACTCTATCAGGTGACTTCAAGAGTACAATCACTCTCGCAGTTTTCCACTCACTGGGGAAATATCCAACATTCACACATTTTTCATACATCACAGTCAAATATTCCGGAATAGAATTCCAAACACTCTTACATATTTCTCCAGTAAAGCCATCAATTCCAGGAGACTTTCTCGACTTTAACCTCGAAAAAGCCACCTCCAATTCATGTCTAAGAAGCGGGTCAACAGGATTAACCATTCTAGAAGGTAAATCCCGTCCATCCGTTCTGGGGAAAAACTCATTTAAAAGTACATCAATACACTCCCTCCATGTAGTCAGCCGAGAGCCACCGACATCAAGGCCACAGACATCTGTTTCCTTACGTCTACCTCTTATTACTTGATAGGCACGACCCCAAGGATCATCTCTATTGCGTTCTAAAAAGGAATGCCACTCACTTTCTTTTACTCTTACAATCATATACTTGTACTCTCTCGCATTTCGACGATATTCCGACCTGAGTTGGGCAAAGTTCTCAGAATTTCTAGATCTCGCTCTTTGGAATCGTCTACGTAGACGGCGGACCAGCCTCCGTTTAATTGTAAGCTCATGCGTCCACCATTTCACACGTTTAAGATTCATTTTTTGATATCTCTGAAAAATTTGGTCATTCGTATCAGTTATCCAGTTATTCAAACATATAATTTGCTCATCCACAGTCATGGTCCGGAAGGTGTCAAGCGGAACTTGTGTTGCTGCTTCTCTCATATACATCCCATGAAGGGGCCAGTTCGCATTATAAGTACGCCAACGAGTACAAACAATATTTTCATGCACAACGGGAGTATGATTAATATAAATCTCAATGGGATTGTGATCACTAACACCTAGTCTGCCCAAAACACTCCATTGAAAATTAAACCTATTTATAGCTGCTACATTAACGAAAGTGACATCAATGTCACTTTTTCCCATCGGACCATTAAAAGTATACCACTCACTTGGTTCATTCAGAACCCGTACATCCTGAGACACGGCCCATTCGGCTAGCAACTCACCCCGGGAGTAGTTCGAGTATCCGGACGCTTGTCCAGATATCTTACTAAACCACAAAGGAGACGATGCATTCGCATCTAAGCCAAGAATGACTGGTACGTTATTCACCAGTAGTAATACTTCATCTAAATAAGTTATATACGGTTCGAGAGGGTCCCCAAACTTACAGTATACACTCGCTACAAACAACCTATCAAAACTACCACTAAGACTCACACACACACCATAGTCAGTTGAATTCTGCATTAGCTCTACTATCAAGAAAAACCCGCATACTATCAGGCAAGTCACGTACGCAACCATTGGTTGTGTAGGGTTCTTGAAGTAAGGCAATGGAGCTACCTCTTTCACACATAATTGCACCAATATCACACATCACTGAATACGACCTCTGACAATTTATTTGAAAGATTTTGCTAGCCATGTTAATGTTTAGAGTTGGCACGCATAATAATCGCATTGTACACTGGACATGCCGGGGACATCATAAGATGATCCGACGGCTTTCCTTTGAACGCACAATTTCTGCAGTTCAATGCATTGCTGCATTGATACACACGATGCCCCGGTTGACAACATCGACGACAAATACTTTCTTTAGCTTTGCATTCCGCGACTTTATGGTCAAAACCAAGACAACGGAAGCAACCCATAATTGGCTCAAAATCTTTAACTCTAAAGGAAAACCACTTAATGTAACAACGACCTACACCCAAGAGAGCTTGAATGGCAAGGCTAGAACCCTCCAAGACAACATTTACTGATTTATCAGTATTAACAGCCCAGGGCCGGCTCGCCATACGGACACCTTTCTTAAAGGCTTCAAGAGACATAGTCTCCTTGAGATTCAACTCATAAAGATCATTCATAAACTCATCAACCTTTGGCCCTAACTTTTCATTCACACTCACTTCTAGACCAATCTCGCCAAACTTCGTATTCTCCACTATCTTCTTCCGCTCTGCAACAGAAGGTGTACGAATAATTGCGCCTCCATCCCGAAGAGGTTTAACCTCATGGACACGCACACCCAGAGTAGGACCCACCTCCTTCACTACTTTGTCAACTACATCTTTTGACGTACCACCTGCAGCTTTGCTGCGAACAACAAGGGACCAGGTCTCAACGGGACGAGGTATCTCTATCACCGGGGCCGGAGTAGATGGCACTGCAAACGTGGAACCACCTTTGCGTGTGCACACCGACGGAACTAGTATCTGTTTGTTTTGAACATGCTTAGCATGTTCTCCAGACTCCAGACGACCTTTCAGGCGCTCATTCTCAGCCATAAACGAAACTAGTAACACCTCATATTCACTGGTGTAGTCTATAAGACTACAAATGAGAGAACTCGAGACATTAGCACCTACAGCAGCCTTCAGAATATCTTCCGAGATACTCTTAATCTTTTCTATTGAGTTACCCTTACGCTTCACTGGTCCCTTCTTATTCTCCGAACACAAGGGAACAACCACATCTGTAACATCCATACTCAAATCAACAATTGAATTGAGCTTTGGCTTCAGACATCTTCGGTATTTTAGGAACTTTACGTATTTTTGATCTAGAAGGAATTGTTCTCTTCATACCAGTACGATGTCTAGTAAGACAACTACCTTCTAGATCCCCGTTACTAACACTCATAACAAATAAACAAAAATATAATTAATGTATGTCAAGACTTAACTGTCAAAAATAAATTCAAAACAAAATAAAATCTAAAAATTCAACAAAATAACAAAATTAACAAAACTTCATTTAATAAATACCACACACAAGTGCTATTCCACCAATATTCACAATATCCAGACCCTTGACGAGAATGTAAGTAGATAACTTCCTTTGAACTTCCTTGATTTCTTGACTCCTGATCCTTGATAAAGAATATCCAGAGAGGTACGCAATGTATATCAATCAATCAATGGTACACTCCAATCTGTAAAGACAGGTTGATAAACACAGACACGCAATAAGCAGTTTGATTCCAGCACAAGTTCTTCTTATTAATATTTCAGAAAAATTTTTTGAAAAATTCAAACACACAAAAACACGTCTGATCACAACGAGTGCTAGAAGCAAACTGACATTAAAGTCAATTGTGTTTAACGTGAACTCCTGCCACGATGGCTTTATCTCACGGTGCCCACGCACGGAATTAATTTAAGCGTCAATCAGCGCCCCCTTGGAATATATCCGCAGGTACCAATCAAAGTCATTTCTGATTGGTCGTGAACTTTATCCTTGGTGGGGATCGAGTGCTATCTACGACTCTGCTGATCTTTGGTGTCACAGCACCCGGTTGTATAACGCAACTCCACGTCGAGCATATGCTCTACCCGCATTTAGGTATTAAACCACAGCCACCACGATACTCCCCGAGGGGCCGCACCAAAGGCCAGGACGGACAAAGTCCGCGGGCTCCTGGCCTCCCGTGGTACCAGATTAAAGACTCCGGTCAGACTTCGTGCCATGAAGGACACTCCCAATTTTAACTCCAAAACAGTTACGGGTTGGTGACCCCAGAATGTTAAGCATAGCTGCACGGAATAGGAATGTAAACTGGCCTAAGCCAGCTGACAGATGGTACAGTATAAGCCACGCTCATGGGTGGTTTTCTCACTGGTGGGAGGGAGGTCTATTCCTACCTCTTCCGCAGAACGCGGCATTTAAATAGTTGATCGTAGATCAAACCGCCATAAAAACAGCGGCCAGCTTATGCTCCCAACAAGCCAAAAAGGCTTTAGCGCATGGGCAGAAGGCTGAGACCGCCTCTGTGATTCGCAAACACCCGTGTTACCTCAGACAAATCCTCTGGTCAGGACTCGTATCCCAAGGAATACTTCCAGTAGAGTTCCATGAAACTCGGGGACTGGTAGCCCCAGCGGACAACACATAATCCGGGCGAAACAAACAACAAACATACTCCCCGATTCATACCCCCACAATCATACCAACATTCACACACTTCCATATTCAGCAATTACATCGATCGCCGAGTGGCGAAAACAAATCGGGCCAAACTCATTAAAATAACACTAAAACCACTTATCAACAGTAGAAAGCACGTGACCGTTACAATCAAACCCTACCTACTTTTAATCCTGCGCAACACCCATTGCACGTCTTAGACCAACGTCTTGCAAACAACTGTAGATAGGGACATGAAAGTCAGATGTATTTACGTGATTTCCAACCATAATGGTTATAAATTCACGGTGCCATGCACAGAATTAATTTAAGCGTCAATCAGCGCCCCCTTGGAATATTTCTGCAGGTACCAATCAAAGTCACTACTGTTTGGTCGTGAACTTCATCCTTGGTGGGGATCGAGTGCTATCTAAGACTCTGCTGATCTTTGGTGTCACAGCACCCGGTTGTATAACGCAACTCCACATCGAGCATATGCTCTACCCGCATTTAGGTATTAAACCACAGCCACCACGATACTCCCCGAGGGGCCGCACCAAAGGCCAGGACGGACAAAGTCCGCGGGCTCCTGGCCTCCCGTGGTACCAGATTAAAGACTCTGGTCAGACCTCATGTCATGAAAGACACTCCCAATTTTAACTCCAAAACAGTTACGGGTTGGTGACCCCAGAAATGTTAAGCACCACAACCAAAAAGGTTTTAGCGAATGGGCAGATGGCTAAAATTGCCTCTGTGATTCCCAAACACTTGTGGTGCCAGACAAATATTCTAAAAGAATACTTATCAAGAATACTTCCAGTAGAGTTCCTAGAAACTCGGGGACTGGTAACCCCAGTGGACAACACGTAGTTTAGGCGAGACAAACCCAATTTATACCAACAATCATAAACATTCAAACATTTCCTTCAGCAATCATCAATCGTCGAGTGGTGAAAACAAATCGGGCAAACTCATTCATAACTCTAACCCTATCAATAGTAGAGAGCGCTTGACTTACGTCAAACCCACCACTAACCTGTACAACACCCATTGTGCTAAGATCTCTTCTATCTGTGTATAACGGACACTCACAGAGAACATGTTCCCATGTCTCAACGCTTGAGCCACAAAGGCATTCCGGACTATCAGAAAGGCGTCTCAAATGCAAGAATGCATTAAGAGAGCCATGACCCGTTAATAGGAAACCAAGACTAAGGTTAAAATCAAAATCTGGTCGACAGCCAACAAACGTGACATCACAAATATATCGGTGAGTGACTCGTCCATTCACACTATTATTCCATCTAACCTGCCAGTCAGATAGAACATACTCTTTCAACAATCTTTTACACTCACTAAGTCCTAAACTCTCCACATCCCTATCAGCTAACCAATCATTCTGTAACAATGGTAATCTCCTCTTAATCTTAGAATAGACGGCACGCCGTCTAATCTCTAAGTCAAGAGGAACAACACCTAACAGTATCTGCATTGCTTCCGTAGAAACGGTACGGCAAACAGGCATACACCCTAACATTATTACTCTCTGGCAAGCCAACAAATGTTTTCTACCTACAACATTAAAAGCTACCTTACCCCATACAGCCGATCCATATGTTGCACAAGCAACAAACAAACCATTATATACGGTACGGACAGCACGCCTGCTGAGGCCCCAATCACTCCTCAAAATTCGACGTACCTGTCCAACCACACCAAGCAATCGGCGCTTAAGTCCAACGACATGAGGAGTGAAACACATTCTCTCACCAAAAGTAATACCCAGATATTTAACTTCAGACATATACCTAATGGATGTATCATTTAGTCTAACAGTCGGATTTCGACTGCGTAATCTGCCTTTGAGCAACATTATCACAGTCTTGTCAGTCGCTATGCTGACCCCAACACTGTTGCCCCAATCGTAAACAATGCGCAAACGCGCTTCCGCATTTGCTTCAATCTCAGATCGACTCCGCCCTTCAATCATGATGAGTAAGTCATCTGCATACGCACAACATTTACATACTTGTTCGAGCTGCCGCAAAAGAAAATCCATCATTAGGTTCCAAATAAATGGACCACAAATCGATCCTTGAGGGCAGCCACGAACTACATCCACACTCACACTCTCATTTCTCCCTACAGAACATGCTCGTCTGCCAGAGAAATAACTCTCCCAAAGGGCTAATTCACGGCATCCACAGTCACGTAGCTTCATTAAAACGCTCACCCAACTCAAATAGTCGAATGCATAGAACATATTTGGAGCTGCTGGATTCAACAGAGTCACTAACATACTGCCATGCATCCTCAACACATCTACCCTTAATAAAACCAAATTGTCTATCAGACATTTGGTCACTCACTCTCTCCTGAAGTCGTTCCACCATGACTCTTTCCAATACTTTTCCAAGCACCGGAAGAAGACTGATGCCCCGAAAGGATCGTGGATTACTCCGGACTCTATCAGGTGACTTCAAGAGTACAATCACTCTCGCAGTTTTCCACTCACTGGGGAAATATCCAACATTCACACATTTTTCATACATCACAGTCAAATATTCCGGAATACAATTCCAAACACTCTTACATATTTCTCCAGTAAAGCCATCAATTCCAGGAGACTTTCTTGACTTTAACCTCGAAAAAGCCACCTCCAATTCATGTCTAAGAAGCGGGTCAACAGGATTAACCATTCTAGAAGGTAAATCCCGTCCATCCGTTCTGGGGAAAAACTCATTTAAAAGTACATCAATACACTCCCTCCATGTAGTCAGTCGAGAGCCACCGACATCAAGGCCACAGACATCTGTTTCCTTACGTCTACCTCTTATTACTTGATAGGCACGACCCCAAGGATCATCTCTATTGCGTTCTAAAAAGGAGTGCCACTCACTTTCTTTTACTCTTACAATCATATATTTGTACTCTCTCGCATTTCGACGATATTCCGACCTGAGTTGGGCAAAGTTCTCAGAATTTCTAGATCTTGCTCTTTGGAATCGTCTACGTAGACGGCGGACCAGCCTCCGTTTAATTGTAAGCTCATGCGTCCACCATTTCACACGTTTAAGATTCATTTTTTGATATCTCTGAAAAATTTGGTCATTCGTATCAGTTATCCAGTTATTCAAACATATAATTTGCTCATCCACAGTCATGGTCCGGAAGGTGTCAAGCGGAACTTGTGTTGCTGCTTCTCTCATATACATCCCATGAAGGGGCCAGTTCGCATTATAAGTACGCCAACGAGTACAACCAATATTTTCATGTACAACGGGAGTATGATTGATATAAATCTCAATGGGATTGTGATCACTAACACCTAGTCTGCCCAAAACACTCCATTGAAAATTAAACCTATTTATAGCTGCTACATTCACGAAAGTGACATGAATGTCACTTTTTCCCATCGGACCACTAAAAGTATACCACTCACTTGGTTCATTCAGAACCCGTACATCCCTGAGACACGGCCCATTCGGCTAGCAACTCACCCCGGGAGTAGTTCGAGTATCCGGATGCTTGTCCAGATATATTACTAAACCACAAAGGAGACGATGCATTCGCATCTAAGCCAAGAATGACTGGTACGTTATTCACCAGTAGTAGTACTTCATCTAAATAAGTTATATACGGTTCGAGAGGGTCCCCAAACTTACAGTATACACTCGCTACAAACAACCTATCAAAACTACCACTAAGACTCACACACACACCATAGTCAGTTGAATTCACTAAAGTGCATTCAATACTGACATCATTCACAACAATAGCTGCATTAGCTCTACTATCAAGAAAAACCCGCATACTATCAGGCAAACCCCGAACCCAACCATTGGTTGTGTAGGGTTCTTAAAGTAATGACCAATTTGTCCACATTGGCGGCAAGTATAATCTTTCTGTTGACATCGTGAAATCCAAATCATTTATAACAAGCATGAATTGATTCTAATAAACGACATCGAAAAGAAAACCATTTAATATATAGATATCCGGAATCATCAAAAATAGCCTTAGCTTTATCATTAACTTCAAGAATAATATTAATCGTTGACTCAGAAGCTGACCAAGGTTTGGTAATTAGTTTAACAGCATTAGAAAATTCGGTGGGAGTAAATACATCTTTTAAATTATTTTCATATAATTGCTCCATAAATTCATCGGGTAGAATTCTTGTTTCTACATTAGAAACGATAACTTTAGTTAAAGGTTTCTGATTTTCTTAATATTCAATCCAGATTCAGCAAATTTCTTGTGTTGTACTACTTTCCACAATTCGTTTTTAGAAGGCGTTCGGATGATTGCTCCACCTTTCTTTTTTAATTCACGAATTTCGTGAACTCTAACACCAAGTTCAGGTGCAACTTCCTTTATAATTTTTTCAGCAATTTGTTTGCCAGTAATATCAGGATTATTACTAGTAACAACTGCTGACCAAGTTTCATGTGGCTTTTTAGTAATGAGTATACATAATAGTGATTCAGAAGATGGCTGTTGTACCAGACGTCGTTCTGGTAAGAAAAGAACAATTTCATCTACATCAAAGATAGCGAAAATGTCTATACCAGAAATTGATTCAGATATTGATGTGGATTTGAATGCGAATGATGACATGATTATAGATACTGATAAATCTTTTGAAGATGATTTTAAAAGTGATATTACAATTAAACTTATTGAAATACAGCAAAACTTAAGGAGGATTGTTGTAAATGATAAAGTTGATCCTATTTATCTATTTTTGA